>LOND01002006.1:0-26763 GCA_014220965.1 Paragonimus kellicotti | reverse complement strand
TGTGAGAGCATCAAGCTGAAATCAAGCTATGCGAAGTATTGTAATCGCTGTTTACTTCCCCTACTATTCACATGTGTAGAACGAGTAGCCACGTGTAAATTACATTCGCGTCATTAATTACGTTTTCTTACGACGCTATCCACACCCTCCAAAAAGAGTTGTTGTTTTTTGTTGTGATAAGAGTAGGTTACTTTCAATTCCATATTGTGAAATGCGTTTTGAAGTACTACAGGCAGAATATGTCACAATTTACCCTGAATATTATTCCAATCTGGTAACATTTGGTCAGTATAGAACACACCATATCAGGTTTGTGCACATGATACGGGTCAGTTCCTTACACGCAAAATGTGCTACCACATGTAAAAACCTAGAATATTTGGATAGGGAGACTGTTAGCAGCATCATTTACGATAGTACAGCCTAGTCAACTGACGTTGTTGCTCTGGATGTCTTATGGAAGTATTTTGTCGTTTGACGTTGATGATTTCTGCGGTCATTTTGAGAAATAAAAATTAGGCCGTCACTTTTCAAAACGTTCATCTATTTATCAGTTCATATTTAACATTATAAGAAATCATTCGAACACCATCTTATTTACTAACGCATAATTAAGTAAGTCTTGGTATTCTAGTAAACATTATGAGGGAAGAAACAGAATACTAATTTTCTGCAACGAGCAACACTAATCATAACTTAGACCATTTGTTTGTCTGTTCATAATTACTGTTCGGTGGACGCTGTAGATTCCTCGAATTATACTATTTATTTTTGTTTGCTTTTGTTTTGCTTTTGCTTTTTGTTTTGCTTTACTCCACCAAACTCTTTCAACATCCCAACGACATCCCGTGTACATCTTTGTTTTACCAACCTATGACCATAAATTTCGCTGACAACCAACGGAGCCGGTTTGCTCCAAGTGACTTATAAGTACATTTCCAAGGCTGTTATTTAGGAAAAGTGAAGTAGCGGGAGACCCAGAAGATTTAAAGTGGTAAAGACGTAAACCATGGTAACTTTTCGGAAAACTGAAGTCATTCACCCTACACTAACGTTTATTCGTAATGTGTCAATATGGTTATCAGAAATGTGTGCGCCAATTTCTCCAAACCCTAATAATAATGGCGTTAGTGGGAACTGAGGATAGTTTTTATATCTAAGACAGCTTACGTTATTACACTTCACAATTTATTTTGTTTGCTCACTACATATTTGACAGTTGAATATCAGTGAATTTAGCAACTACAGAATGAAATCCATACAGTTTGACAGCAGTATACACAACCGATGGGATGTGTCAACCAGGTTATATTGTAGGTTTTGAAATGATGTGAGAAACAGAAAGGTTTGTTCGTAATGTTTCGCTTCATGAGTCTCAATACATTTTTCCCGCTCAATTAAGCGCGGCTGATAAGTAAATGTACCTTATTGTTGGCATTAAGACAGTAACGGTAACTGACAAAACTAGGTCACCACTTGAATTCTAGTGAGTATTGTATTTTGGAATGGGTAAAAAGGATTCCAAATATTCATCCACATCAGTATGCTCAGAGATGGCGGTTATCAGCCTTACATTTAGTCACTTGGACAATGTAGTTAGTACCTCACTGTACACAGTCGACCGGCAATTTGAGTGCTATACTGGGTGATCCTATTCGTACCACTTGTTGGTATCCGTCGTCATTCCGATAATCAAATTCCCGCATTCCTTCGCTCACATGTAGCATACGTTTCCTGTTCTACAATGACCAGGTGGTTCACCCGCTATCTGGCCACTGAATCATGGTTTCACAAATATGAGAATTTGTTTTCTTCCTAATTTTTATTGTACAATGGTGTTCTTCATTTTCCCTCAGCAACATATTCCTACAAAAACGCTCAGCATTTTGATTACTTTTGTTTACAGTTTCTTCAAGTACTTGATTTGAGTCGTTCCGTACGTTATGTTCAGTTACAAAAGATACTGATGATTGTATTTATGGGCAATATAAGCAATCCACTTTTCACTAATAAGGTACCTTCCGTTCGAAGGCTTCTGACAATTTCTGATTATTTCAGGCTAATCATTAAAGTATGCAACAGAACGGTTGTTATTCGCTTCACACTACATCATTTTCTGTAAACAATGCATTTGAAAATGTAAGAAGACAACTTTATCTCGAACTACCATCCCTTTATTTTTTGTGATATTTGTGAAATCACATGTTCCAAAGTGAATGTATATGTATAGTTATTTTTATTGTTTCGAACGCGAGCATAAAGTATGAATTAAAGGTGATGAAGTGCTAATTAAATCCCGGTTCTCAATCGACTGAATGGTTCGGTGAATGCTTTGTTTAATATTTAACACAACCGATTTAATCTGCCAGCTGTTGTGAAACATTTTATCGACAGTAGCACAACTTAAAATTTTTAAAGTCCTTGATTATTCATGCCTTTACTCAACTTGGTGATATAAACTGCACGCAAAGTTCATGTACCCGTGGCCATCGCTAGTGTACGCTGGGTCAGTGATTTACATATTGTGCTTAGTTGCATTGTTTCGAGAATATTTAAACGTCGGGGTGATCGCTGTTAACCTGGAGCAACGCTGTATTCAGAACTGTGTCATAACTTGAAAATCGAATTTATTAGAAAAGGTAGGAACACACTACATCTATACGACAGACAAATAATTTCCATATCAGCTACGCAGAGGAATCGTATAGCGGAATTTTACGCTCAGTCGCATGTACCTCACGTGATCAGTGCATAAAAACAATAGCAACAGAAGGGAGGATTTTGTAGGGAAACAACCAATTTCACTCTCCCAAGCAAGGATGTAAATTGAGTTAGGTATTTAAACAAACTACAGTTAATTCCGGTCCACGGTTCATCAACTTGTCCAGCTAACGTATGCCTCGAGGTGATCGTTTGATAATTTGTTAAAGTAGGTTGACATAAGTCAGTAGTTGATTAGGAACTGAAGGTTATGGCCGTTTCTCTGTACGGACACATCTTGACCACCACACTTTGAACCAAAAACGCTGCGATAAATGCCAGGCTCATTGGAAGGATTTTTGCAGTTTCTCTGTCGCTCTACGCGTGCCTAATGAAGTCAGCCGAACGAATGTAAATTGCCTGACACATTCTGCCTCAACTAAACATGATACTTAATCCCTTACTTTGACCGCTCTTTTGCCAATTAAGTAAAGTAGCTCGATCCATACTATCTGAATGCGTAAACCAGTTGTGTTTGAAGGTCAAACCCTCTCCTTCTCTTCCTTCCTTTCATAAAATGAGCCAGTTTTTTGTTTATTTAGTTATTTTTTCTTTTTTCAATTTTTTATGTTGTGTTCGTGTAAGAAAATTATAATAGTCACTACTACTGATCTGTTACCCTGATTTTACTGAAATCAAGTTTGCAACATTGTTGACATCAAATTCAATAGCTTACCAAGCCAACTGACAATAAATAAATTTTGTTTGTAAAATAATAAGCTCTACAATCTGTAACAGAATCTCACTGAATTGTGAATAGACTACACGGTACAAATGTGAGAGGCCTAAATGCTTCGTATAAGTGAGGCTTTCTATGAGCAGGATCAAATGAGATATCACTTGTGAGTGTCAGTGTCAAAGAATTCTTGAAATCAATACGAGCAGATCAATATGGTTATGTGTTATTGATAATGCAGAAATAAACCGCTACCTTGAAACAGCCACTGCTTTGGTTCTAGATGTGACTTAAGTTAAAACGCAAAAGAAAATTCAGTACCAATGTATGCATTTGGCTATCGTCTTGAAGCTGGTAAGTACAGCATATTTTACAAATGTTTATCATCGAATCAGTTACAGATTAGTTCCCGTTTGATGCACTATTTCTCTAGTAAGGGACAGATTTTTACAGTATCTAGCATGTTAACAGCTCATATTCATATGCTCAGTCTGATGGCGCGATTGTTGCGACGCAAGGCTGAAGTTCTTTGGAGTCTTTCGTTAACCATTGTTTGGATGGTTTTACTCACTAGTTGTGATAATGAGTATCGAAACTGTATATGATGCTTAATGTTTTCGATTTTCAACTTCAAACTAGAAAACCCTCTGACGGTTTCATTTCTGTTTGGGCTCAACATTGTACTGGTCGAACGGATAACCCAGGGGGCACAACTGCCGGTTAAAGGCTTTAATCTCGCGATGACCAGCTCGATTTAAACTGCTTGAAATGAAACAGTAAAATTAGTCCAACACTTCCAGCAATACCGTTAATATGGACAAACATGTTACGCCTACTTTCGTTCATATGGTGACGCGTGAAAAACATCGTTTTTCAGTTATGCCTGTATGTATTTTTCTTCCATATACTCAACTGTCCACCAGTTGCACGAAATCTCTATACAAATTATGTACCACTAAAGTATATGTATCTACAAGCACAGTATTTCCTCCAAAGGTTTCGTCAGTCATTGTATTGTTATTTGATTGAAATGAACGATAGTTCCAATTTGTAAAAGCATACACACTAAAATATTTTCGACAGTTCATCTCCAGGCCGATACAACTTTATCACGATGTTACTGGATTAGACCGAGATATTGATCGAACTTAACACAAAGAAACTACGTCACTGACCAATCAGGCTCACGTAAGATAATCTGTATTGTGTAATCTACCCTGTTCCACAATACATACACGTAACTGAGATTTACTAGCGATCAATACAAAGAAAAACATCACTCAGTAGAATAGACTATCTATGCCTTCCAAAGTCTAGGAAAAAGTCAAATTCGTACACCTTGACAATAATTGAATAAGTGCCTCAACGTGTACTTGAGTGAGTTGTCTTACTTCAAACCCTATTCAGGCTGCCTATAAAAATGCACGTTGTTGACAAAATAAGCACGTGTGAAGAATACCTTTTCACTAGTGGTGACCTAGAATCATTTGTGAAAATCTGATATGAAGGAAAGACAGTCAAAACTTGACAATAACCTCATCTCCAAACAAGTATTCCTGACTTTTCATGTCAGATGTAACCACATGGCAGAAAGTCCATGTAGAACTGCAGACCAACTCTGTGTCCCAATTACCATGCGGATAAATTAACACTTGTTAGTTCTGGTTATCAAAGTGTTTTTCATGTTGATCCACGTGAATAACTGAATTATTTCGGGCTTTAAACATCTTACCGAATCAACTGCAGTTATAATGACGTACTTAGTAGCTGGGTACCCTGGAATTTATTTTCACCAATGGCTGAACACATCCCATTGTGGTAAATGCATACAATAACGTAACAAAACAACTGCAATGTAGGGATCCGGTGGTTTCAGTTGCAAAAGGCCACATGGATATTTGTCCTCCGCATGACCCAGTCAGTTAACACCTTACTACGTAACAAAAACCCGAAGCTCCTGACATTTCCAGAATCCAAATTGATTACGCAGCATCGATCAATGCTGCGTGGGCAAACGGTGTTTATTAAACTAACAGCATTTTCGTGGAATGGCTACAGTATCGCTGCTAATGCGGTCACGTCTGCTATCGGTTATCACAACAAGGGACGATCACATTAACTCGGAGATCATATGTATGTTACTGAGGGGACTAACCCGTCACCAGCTGGCATCCCTTGTGATTTTGTCGTTTTGCTGAAACCGTGTTTTGAAAATTTACATTTACTGATTGGAAATGACAGCTACTGCATAAAGCGTATGCTGGATATGAATAAAACTGTAACTTTCTTTGCACCTTAACACATTTAAAAAAAAAATGAAATTCAAAAACCATATTGACAGATCTTGTATTGGTAATTAGTCCTAATATCCGGTATCCATATTTTTTAGTGCTAACGTGCAACAGCGTTCTTCGAGCTTCACTAAATCTGGGTATACATGGGTTTTGAGCTAGTGTTTAATTTAAACCGTGCATTTTCTTTGCTGTAAAAAGGATGACGGTTTGCATTCGCTTATTCCAAAAATTTAATTTCCGCGAACCACTGTACATTAGTTGAATAACGCGGTTTTAAATAACCATATATCATAGGTGTCATAGGAAAACAGTTCTCTAAGCGCATACTAATATGTACTTGACAGTAAACAGCTGTTTATTGCTGACTGTAAAAGACGTGTAGGAAAACGGTGGTTAGTTTGACCTAAGGTTACACTGACAACTCAGAACATCCAGGGCTCAGAAGTTTACAAACATACTTGAGTCTGAATTTTTATTGATATTTTGTTACCCTCTAACAAACGATCGTTTATTTTTACTCTTGTAACACCACTGAGATCGACAGGAATTCGGAGATAACATCGCTTTGATTAGACCAGTTAACGAGACTATACGAAGTTCGGTTTCATAATCGAGGTTTAATTTTTGAAAACTAATCATACCAGCTTAACAGTATCGTACTGTTGCATGGTGTTAAAAATAGTATAAAATCGCCTGAACGGAAGCCAGTAAGATAATTTTTTCTTTTACTTTGCATGGCTAATAAATTTGGTTATCTTCTGTCAGCCCAGCCGGAAACTTTTTGTCAAATGGAAACCTCCCGATCGGCTGACGGTTAAAAAAATTTCATTTTTGCAAACTACACGCACCGTCGTATTAGGACACTATTCAGAATAATATGAAACGTAATATGTGCTGCGTACCCGAGAAGTTGGTGGAACAATTAGCTGTGGATGAATGTGTTCAGTTTGGTGCCTATTTGCAGTTTATCACGTGGACACAGGTGGATAGGTTACTCGCGAAACTGAACTGCAGCCTGAATCATTGCCCAGAATTGGCTGCTTTTCATAATCTTTCCTCATTGCTTATGAAAATTTTACCGTTGGGTCCAAAATTTTGCTATCAAAAGCAACGTATTAAACAGCTTGATTTAGAAGTACAGTTCGAAAATATGTTCGGTCAACTGGATGGTCTCACGCCATCATCTCAAACAAATTTGGAACAGTTTAAGACAACGTTGGTCAATGCATGCTATCAATACCTTAGCGCGAAACCCAGTGTACGTGGGATGCTGACAAGAGATCATATGGAGGCCTTTGAAGAACCTACAGAATGACGATAACATCTTGGTTACTAGAACTGATAAAGGCGCGAGGACATCGATTTTAAATAAACAATTATACTCAAACAAGACAAACGACATACTAAAGGATGATGCCATATTTCGAAGAATGGAGTCTGAGAAAGACAAGCCACTTGCAACTGAGAAGCATGTCTTTAAACTCTTGAGAAACATTAAACAGAATGGATGGATTGACGCTTCAGTATTCCAGCAGGTGCGACCGACAGGCTCAGTTATACCATGACTCATTTATGGCTTACTTAAAAATTATAAGAATGAAATATCTCTTTGCTCGATTATAAACATGATGAACTGATCCTGTTGTGCATTGGCTCAATGGCTAACCGAACTTTTGGAACCACTCCGCAACAGACTAGCTCCAAATAGCCTCAAGGATACGTTTCAGTTCATTGAATCTATAGAAGAATCAAACTACTGATAATAAAAGAATGCTGTCATCGAACGTGTCACTTAGAGGGACGATTGATTTTACGTTTGCATTCGTTTGCATTATATGCAATTCGGAATGCCGGATCAGCAACTCAAAGACCTTTGTTAGTTTGCACGCAGGACATCCAGTTTCAGTTTGATGGGGAAATCTATCGCCAGAAGGATGGGGTCGCAATGGGCTCGCCGCTAGGCCCTTTGCTGGCTGACATTTTCATGGGCATGATAGAACAAACAAGGCTAACAGGATTGATAGATCAGTGCGTACTGTACAAACGGTATGTAGATGATATTTTCTGTATCGTCGATAGCAACATTGATACTGACTGCCTGTTATCACTAGCCAACTCAGCTCACAAGAAACTGAAGTTCACTATGGAAATGGAACAAGATGAAAAACTGGCTTTCCTTGATGTTGCACTATTGAAACGTCCAGATGGATCGATTCAAGGGGCATGCACAGGAAACGGACGTGGAATGGCCAATATACCCATTTTCACAGCTTTGTTCCAATGAAACAGAAACGGAACTTGATACGTTGTTTAACAAACCGAATTTACAAAATTTGTACTGATGACATGCTAGACAATGAGCTTAAGCTCTTATGTAAAACGTTTCTTCCTAGCTCGAAACATGCAACGAAGGGAAGCCGCAAGACCGTGAGTTTTCTGTCGGACGGAAAGCCATCTATATGAACTTGCCTTACAAGGGCGAATTATCAAGTGTATCGCTGACCAGAAGGCTCGAAACGACCCATGATGAGAACGTTCCTGTGCTGCACAACTAAGACCAACGTTCTTCTCCAGGCCAGATGTACATCTTCACCTCGAAGACGCAGTGCCCAAGTAGTGCTACCTCATTTTGTATCTACTCATTCGCTTGTTCCTGTGGAGCAGGTTACATTGGTCGCACAACAAGGCGCTTGTCGGAGAGAATACGCGAACACCATCCGGCTTGGCTGACGACCGGACAACAACGAAAGATTTCCAGCTCAATTTTGGTCCACCTAGTTAGCACGGTGAGTGTGGTTATCTTATTCACGTTGATCTACCGAATGAAGTATTCACACCAGACGTGTTGAATGTCGTATCTTGGCTGCTGCGGAGACGATCGGAATCCGGCTGCGAAACCCTAATCTGTGTGCGCAGAAGTCTTTTGTTCCAAGCACATGAAGTTACCATGGCCTGCTGCCGTTGGAAACACTTCGACACGGTACTACAGTAACCATGTCCTGTAATCCCCAAATGACACTAGATTCACACTGTATTAGGTTCCACAAAATCCTGACTTGACAACTAATTTCATATTTATTGTGTTGTATTTGGCCTGAAGATGACACACCGAAAACGAGCTTGTTCGCCACGTTTTGACTTCTGATGAAATCTCCGGGTATATTTGAACAGTTGTAAATGAACTGGTCTAAAATTGATTCATTGGCTAGCGCAGTCCGCTTCAAAATAACTGAAGTCGCGTTAGGTTGACATTATATTTTTAAGATACTACCTAGCTTTTGAGTGAAATTTGAATAGTAATGCTTACAATCAATTTCTAGCATTATTGCGTAAAGTCATAATGAGAACACTAAAACGTATTTCCTCCATCTATTATCTCTTCTTGCCTTAGTTCACCGACGGCACGCGATCACTACTGTGTACTACAATAATAATCGTCCAATGTTCCAATGCAAAACGTATATGCTCAAAACTACGTGGACACTTAAACGCACAGTTTTCACTTACATTTATAACCTTAGACTCCCGTGAACCTAACAGACAAGCACAATGTCCTTCATCGTGTACGACATTTCTTCTTAAGAAAATTGTGTATGGATAAATATGTATATCCCTCATTATTGTTGCTTAGTGCTGAAGTGGCGGTGCAATCTACCAGTAACCGTTTTGTTCACTGATGTGTTCAAATTGCATCACTTCGTGAGCATATAGGAAGATAATAACATCATACCTAGGTAAATAAATAGACCAAGGTATGCGAACTATCTCATATACAGCAGTAAACATTAAGATGCACTTATCTTTAACATTATATTTACATGATATTTACATATTCACTAATATATGTCTGTTGCACACTGAAACAAATACATGGACCCTTGGACGCGGAATGCTTAAGAACTTATCCCAGTGAATAGGGCATCGCATGTTTTCGATGATATCCACAGCGAAGGTTAATACAAACGGTTTCGTTCGTGAAGTGTTGTGAAACAGGTTGGTAGATTCAGGTCAATTCCTTCGTACACACTTTTAAACAAATACAAAGTAGTCAAAAATGAATATTGTTAAGGTTGGCCAGTTATATTACCTCGCACGTTTAATCAAAAAGAAGAGAAATTACCTTGTGCCATGTTCCATAAGCTGCACGAACTAGCCGATAAGTCCTATTGAACGAAACAACCCGACTCATTTTTGCTAAAAGCCTCCTAAGAAACACTTACATGGTTCATTTGCCAAACACTTCTTATGTACTGATGGGTTGTGATACTGGTCATCTTGATTTCATGAGTCGCTTTGCTGGTCACACTCCAAAAGTTACCTTTGATTTTACAAAGCATGTTGGCCTTGACACAGTTGCTGTGGTTCTAACAATGGCAGACGTATATTTCGGGGCTTAGTTATACTAATTTTTTACCGATTTTGCCTTCTGTGTGTGTAATTACTGATTTCAGTAGTAGTGGAATATAACACTCAAAATGATACCAATAATTCGCAAAATTCCTCTCTTGACTGAACTATTCAAGTTATAAATTTAAGCGTTTTGTTAGATATGTTATCACTGATGAGTGGTCGGGGATTTGGTTAAGTTTAAGTTGAACATCACTCACCTTTGATCGTAGCCTTTGCAATCAGGCAGACTTTCCATGAAAGCTTCATGAAAGCGTGGCAGGAGTTCTAACCCCAGCCGTGGCAAGGATATGCACTACTGACGAGCTCTAACAAGAGCGAAACTCGAGTCTAGTGCTTCTTTTCGAAAGAGGCTGGCTGGCTTTACTGTCAGGCTTAACGCATTCTGAATAGGCATTTGGAATCGTTGTGCACCAGCAGGCTGTCATAACAAACCAACTACTTCACTGTATTCGCCTTTGGAATACGTAACTGAAAACTAACTTCACAGAACTGTTACAAGAAAAACCTACTTTCAACGCCGTTACGTTGACGACACTTTTGTTACGGTCGATAGCTCACAGTGTATTTTCAAAGCTCTTAGATTGTTCAGTTTGTCACGCACTCAACTTTTCGTTCACGTTGCACGCCTAATCGAAAACCGATTATCGTTCTGTAGACACAAAATTTTGTTGAGTTCAGGACAAAGTCCTTTGAGTACCTCGAATCAACATGAAGTGAATGTTGTCAGTTTAATTGCACTGCGTTACTTAGACAGACGTCAAATCCAGTTAAGTGTCTCATAGTGAGTGTGGGCGGAACAAGCATAAATAAAGCTAGTAATATTGAACTGAAATTTTTCATCCTTTGCCAAGGAAACAGTTGCCCAAATAGATATACGGCAGATAAACTTGGAAACTATCAAGCCTCATTCGTACAATAGAGGCCGGTGTTCTTCAGTCTCCTTCTGTACGTGATTTAGCAAAAGACTTTCTAACTACCATCTGTGTAAATCATGGCGCTTCGAGCACTTCTAAGAAGTACATTGTTTGTAGTATGCCACCTGTCGCGCATAATTTGCCTCCAAAACACAGCTTATTTCCACCTGAAACGTGATTGTATGCTGGAGCACCTGCCTTCGTACAAGAGCATACATTGGAGAAAAGAGGAATGTACTGTAAAATTGCTTTGTTATTTTAAACTTTGTTAATGACCTTGGAAGAAAGGTAAGAAAGGGCATGACGGCTACCATTCTGAGCAGCACAAATTTCATCATTTATCAGATCAAGTAGCATGGACTTGTTTGAAAAGTTGGACTCAGCCAACTCGGGGCAGTTTAGCAGAACTGCCTTTTGGTGACAGGGGCGACTGCTTCTAATTGTGCAACTGTGTATGCGATAGGAAACGACTTTCGTTATTAGCCCTTCATGCCCAGGCAGTGATTTTTCTGGACCATCCGTTGATCACTGTCATGCGAAGTAAATTGTTTTTATCTGGCTACTGAAAGCTTGTTGGGAATCAAGCCATTTTTTCTACATATTTTTACGTCCTTAACCAGCAACACGTTCCGGATGTCTTGTTGGGCATTTTATCTTTGTGATAAATAAATGTGGATAGTGAAACGATTTTGATGCCTTAATGTTAAACATGAAGACCATCTTGCAATTTAAAATTATCTCTAAGTGCTTTAAAGAATTTGCAACTGGACGCACAACTGTACAAATCAATTTAAATTTGTTTACAGCGTGCTGTAGTCAAGCTGAACGAAGTAGGGCTCCGTTTGTATGTGAACATATATTTGTTGTATTTTCCACAAACTATTGAATATTTCACATACTTTGAAAAATTACAGACTGCTCATTTTAAATTCTTCAAGATTTCTCAAACATCGCCAACTATGCTTCCACAATATTAAGGAAGAGTTCTTATTGATTTTGATAAGTAATTAATCATAATCTGAACGCACAGGTAGTAATTGAAAGGGTGCTTAATACACGTTCAACAAGTAGAGAATTTACAAACAGGTTGAGTGTATACCAGTTACACAAAAATAAGAGGAATTTTGTGTAATTACCTTAATGTGGATCAATCCAATTCAAACTCCCGGATGTGACCGTTACTTTTATCAGTTCTAATTTCAGTGAAGGAAAGTGAAATGTTTTGTCTTATTAAACGTTTCCACAGGCTACAGATAAGTCAAATTGGCAATTTTTGTGTTAAGCTTTGCAAATACAACTTTGAAAACACTACTAGTGCAGTTGATTTATTTTAAAATGAACAAGTTATCTTATGAATTAAAAAATCGATGGCCCACAATAACACATGGCAAAACACTCACTCCAACAAACGACTAAGTGAAGCGCATGTATAGTTGTTCTCCTTTTATCAACAAGTAGTTTTGCACTGAAAATTCTGTTCAATTTTTTGTCATGACAATAAATCCCAACCAATTATTAAGCTGCCTACCGATTAGGTGGAAGTGCTTTGACCCTCACTGACTGATTCCAGTTGCTTTCACCATAGAACAGTTATAAGGTTACGTAAGGACATTCATCTGACAGAATTTCAGACAACAGCCACTAATTCTGGAATACCTTTTTCTGCCATTTAGAAGGGACCTTATAACAAACAGGCTGTTACTGTATTTGTGTGTATAATATACGGCACGCTGTAATTATCTATGAATTTTTTAACATCATTTCGTTTTCGCCTCCCACCTGTTAAGTCAGCCATTGATTTTATGTTTACCAACCACCCAAAACTAATAACCTACTTAACGTATTACTTCACCGACAATTACTTGTGAGTAATACTCAGATTGGTTGACTGTCTCCAAACGCAATTCAGCAACCCACAATTTGGCTCTCCTTAGCGAAATCCTAATTAGGCGTTTCCCTTTGAATTAAAGCCACACAATCCACTGCACGTGATGATTGGTATTCAGTTGATTCACAGGGAGTGGAGGATTTTAGTCGAAATAATTCGAATGTCACCCACAACTACTTGCAGCTTTTGTATTCGCAGATTTTCAGTCAGCCCTTTTCTAATCTAGTACGAGTCCTTTCGTTTTCAATACCACTATGCATAATTAAGACCTTTCCTGTTCTATCTATTACCGTTTGTCACATCACATCTTAAAACAGAATACTTTTTAATGTAAGAGTTCTACTCAACCAACACTTCCTTCGCTGTTCTCAACAACTTACTTAAAACGAAACAAACAGTTTGGGCACCCGATTCATTTTACATGGGTAGTTGCTGGTATTGAACGAAATGACGCTTAGTCACACATCTTACAAGATGTTTTTTTGCGTTCTTCAAATCTACTCGTGGATACCATCGTTACGCCTCACAGACCAGCCTATAATGTAACAATATTTCACAACTGAATGTTGTCATGTCCATAGTATTAAGTAGTACAGCAATAAATCGAACACATTTACTGTAATCTACTACACTATGAATTCTCCGAAGCATTATTTTATTTCTCTTGTTCGAATTGAACTAAAATCCCTAATAAGTACCATAAAATGAAACTTCCGCGAGTGGATAAAATTATATAAATTTGAAACACCTCGATAAGGTAATATAAAGATGACAATGTGCCACACGTGCTTGTTCTATTGAGTAACGTTTCGTACGCTCTGAAAACTCATAAATAGACATTCCGTTCTCATATCCGCCTAGCTTGTCATCAGATCCGGGGCAATCTAAGTGTGCAGTCCTGCTGCGACAAATAACCTAACAACCAAAAATAATCAGTTCAAAATAACCGCCTGATTTAAACCACCAGAAATTGTGTCAGCCACAGTATGCATTGCAAAACGACCTGCGGGAATATATTCAGTTACGTGAAGCAATCTTTTCTCTTGAACAAATTAAAAAGTGAAGCCGGAAACGTTATGCTGCATGAATTGTGTCACGACAGATTTCGTTGCATCGTTACCAGTGCTTACTACAGGCTGTCAAATTTCATCAAACCAAGACCAAACCGCAAAGTAAATTACGATGAAATGTGAGTCGTTTATCGGTGCACAGACTCTAACATTTCCGGGGCAACGACATGTTGACTGATCGTTCCTTAGCTGTTCCGTAAGAACACGTAGACAGGTCAGTACTTAAACTGTAACAATTTCGAGCCGATTACTTATAGGCATGGCCTAGTCCGAAAATTTTCTGAGCGGACTAGAAACATTTTTCCGTGGAAATACTGGGGATTAAACTCAATAATCTACAGGATGGGCTGAAAGTAAAAGGCTATCCCGCTCGGTTTATGAGAAAATGCAGTCAACCAACCTGAAGACAACAGGTGAAGCCAGACGGTCCCAGAAAGGTTATGGTCCTGAATCTACCACTCACACAACATGACGTGAGCTCACTACTATTGCTACTATTACTTCTACTACTACCATAGAACTGTCTTCAGACAGCTATCAAGCGGGATTTTAACGCTACTTGGTTGATTGTAGTTTACAGAACAGTTCGCATCTCAACACCCCCAGTCAAACAGCCGATGCCTCCGTTCGCTAAACCTCATGTCATCTATTAATATCACTCTAGGTGTGGAGTCAGCTACATTGACAGAATTGAGCGCCAGCTGCAGACCAGA
The DNA here is from genome assembly GCA_014220965.1 of Paragonimus kellicotti. Taxonomy (NCBI): domain Eukaryota; kingdom Metazoa; phylum Platyhelminthes; class Trematoda; order Plagiorchiida; family Troglotrematidae; genus Paragonimus; species Paragonimus kellicotti. The sequence goes on along the minus strand of LOND01002006.1, from coordinate 12,038 downwards.
ATTAGTGGATATATGACGAATTGGGTCAGACGCCAGAGCACGCAACCGACTGATGTTACATCAGTCGTCACCACCACCACCGAACCTTAAAACAGCCTGCCTCAATCAGTAAATAACACTTGTTATTGACATACCATCAGCCGCACTCGGCCAAAGAGTTCAGGATCATCTATGCGATCACCAACCCATGCCTTCTGTTATATACCTAGACGGTTGCCATCATAAGGAATAGGCCGGTTCTGTGCATTCAAAATAAACTGTTAATAATCCCGGCAATTATAGGGTCTGTGCATCGATAGACGATTCACACCTCGTTGTAACTTGCTTTGCGGTTTGGTCTTGGTTTGTTGAAATTCGATAGTCTGTAGTAAGCACCGGTAAGGATGCAGCGAAATATGTCATCGTGTAATTAATGTCCCATGGCATGTTTGACTTCACATCAAGTTATCTTTACACTTAAGAATCGGTCGTAAGCACAACCAATATTAGCCGAATTTAATAAAGTCGTTCGGGAACTTAACACACCTGAAAATTTTTAGATTTCGGCGAGATTTCTATGGAATCGCTCGTTTTTCAAATTCTGCAACAGAGACTTCAATTAAGAGGTGTTGTTGTACATTGGAAACCAAGCTTCAGTCTGAACGATTGTACATGTAACTAATTCGACACATTCTGTCGAAATGAATTTATGTTGAGCTCTCCAGGTGTAATCTTGTGTGTGCGTGCTATAGTAACCCGAATAAGTATCTATCCGCATGTTAATAAAGCGGAATTGCTCGGAGGTTTGTAAGCCAATTGGAGTGTTCTAATTTCTTAGCCGGAGAATGATTTGGTGTAGACCTATTTGAGAGTAGTTGATCGCAATAATAAGACGTCTCCGATTTTATGTGATGACCCAAAACTTCAAACGGAAGGAAGCAAAATTAACTGCGGTAAAAAAAGTTTATCCGATTCATTTTGTCGATTGAAATAGGCAGATGCTATTAATGCACGAACTTTTAGACTTATCAGACGCCCAAGAACGACTGATCCAAACCTGTAGCTTTTCCTCTGAATTCACCGGAACAGGTTGCCCTTTATGACAAGTCTAGATGTGTACAATGTGTCGCATGATGTTCTGACCTAAAAAATATTAAAAGCACATTATAGATGACTCGTTATAGACTAAATGGATCCCTAGCTAATGCCGACTACTCTACAGTACAGCTGCCTTTCACAGTTCACAATAAGATATGTCTCAAGCTGTTCACTTGTTTCAAAGATCGCAGACTCAGACTTCCACGGGCATTTTCCAACAATCACAGCCAACTTAGGTAAATGAATTTTTTATTTTATCTGAGTTTGTTTGTTCACAGCAACGCGCTTATCTATTGCAATGACCCCTCGCTTGAAAATGTGCTGCTGTTGGAAACCATTCTCTATTCATCCGAACATATCTTCTTCCGCACGCCTCAAAGGAATAATACAAAGATCGTTAAGCGAAGGCCAATGTACATATTTTAATGCCAATCAAGTGTAAATTAAATTGTTACACGTGGTTTATATTATGGTATACGGAATATACATCGACAAGTTATCGTAAAGAAAGGTTGCTTCAAGATCTGACAAATCACGAAATAGCTGGGCGAATCAAAATCTCCCTTCAAGAGACCAGTCGTCGATATCAAAGAAAGCATTTGTGGTTTGAGAAAAACATCAAAAACTTTCTTCTCAGCTTCCGTAGTATTTTCCGGCTGTACTGAACAGTCTATTTCCAATAAGAGTTCAGATGTTTTCAAAGAGCCAATCTGACTGAAAACCTGCAGAACAAGTCGACCTCAAGGCTTTCCGCCGTCTTGTCAGCAAATGTTACGTCGAGGTTTAAGAATGGACAGACCAAATATAACACGATTTTATACACGTTTGCGGCGTTCCATCTATTCCAAAGTATAGTTTTCTTTTGAGTCAAAACCCGAAGGAAGACAGATTCTAGTTAGTTTACCTACTGTTACGTTCAAACCTTGGTGGTATCGCTTGCGCAATCCATTCCAATCTGCTACCGCATTATGTAAACTGTAGGGCTGTTAACAAAAGTAGTATAGTATACGTTGTAGGTTTTTAGACCACTTCTTCAAATTAATAACACTTCTGGCATTTGATCTCCAATATCAATGTTTTACACGACTTTTTAAATATTAAATATTGACCCATTTTTATCCCCAATCATCATTGATTGTGGTGCTCTAAAAAGTAAGATCTTCCCCCATTTGTCGTCGTAAATTTAGTGTGCACTCACTTCAGTTCAAAATAGCACTTATGTAATCAAATGTGCATATGTTGTAGTGTTTATCGTTAGTCACCAAGCTTGCCTTTTTCACTCACTTAGCTGCATATTTTATACAAAACATCAACGAAGTGAGGATCCTGTAATTATTCTGTTGACAGTTCCAGTTGTTTTGACAGTTTATTTTTGTTTACCGAGTAAAATCAATACGATAGATTTTCCATTATATACTTTCTTCTTGACGAAAACTACGAACCCTTTGTAGACTTAATTCCGTCATATATTTGTGGATTACTTTAAGAAACATAATTACATAGTCACTGCATGTTAATGTTGTTCCCACCGAAGTTCAAATCACTGGTTCCTTGTTTGGCGCATATTTCTTTCTCCAGTCCATATTATATAGCTGTTCGATTTATCCAGGTCTGTATGCTTCACAACGAGACGTGCTATTCACTATTTGCTACTTCAAGTTTTTTGTCGGTGGACTTTGTACATTCTGCCGAACCAATGAACCATACAATCCGTTCCAGTGTCCGATCAGTGTGCAATATGTGAACCATTTTTAGAAAGAATTAGATGGTACTAGCCAACTCATCGTTAGGGTCTATCTAGAGGTACTTCTATATATTTTAGAGCAATTGTTCGTTCACACTCGATCTTACTCGTACTTTGTCGATCCTTATATAGGTCAACTTCCACACGCTGTCAGTCTTTGTATCAGTAAAGTAACCGTGAACCTGATTCAACACTTTTCAAACGGTTTGTCGACTTTGTCTTCAGGGGAATTCTATAAATTTTCTGATCGTTATTACTGCTGTGAAACATGAGCCTATTTGATCAGTTTTCTTTGATTCGCCAAATAGTTGAGCATGAAAAGTGCATAAAGCACACTTTTACCTTAACTCAACCATCAGCATTATTTACGCGGTTGTTTCTAAATGATGGGAATGAGAAATTGATTGCTTTGAATGGGCCACTCTTAGCATCTACTGGCCATCTCTACATTTATGTTGAGGAGAATCTTTATTGCTTCCATCTGTTATGTTCAACTCCAATTAACTAGAGAGTTATACGAACAGAAAGATACAGAATTAGTTGGACTGCTTCTATACCTGTAGTTCGCAGAAATATGGATGGCCAAACTACAGGTAACCGATCTCCATCTTGTCGCAACTAAATGCAAGTCGTACAATCGGTGTTTACAACGCTTTCCTTCTGAAGTGAAACAGTATGAAACCCCAGATCTTAATAGCTGATTTTAGAAAAATCCCTTCAAATACGTTATTAATTCTGAATTGCAATTATATAAAACTTTCCACTTCAAAAGGCAACATTACTTTATCAAGCCGACGGCTCAGAGCAAAGGCTGATTCCTTGGAAAAGACGCACCTTCAGACATCCATCTCTCCAAAATAGACAAATAATTGTTTGGTTGATTTTTGAACAGAATGCGTAGTGCTTGCATGCTCTATGCTTTTTGAAACGACGAACAGCGTGTGTGAGAGATCCTTACTGAAAGTGACTTTCTCGAGCAATTCTCGGGCTAAAAATTCATACTTAAATACGAAACGTAAATTCTCTTAACCAGCCGAGTGATTCGGACTTCTTTCGGTCTATCATTCAAGGCCTGGGTTGACAGAGGATCACTTAACTCCAGGACTGCAAACAAAACCGTGGTTTTCTACCTTGCGACAAACTATATCAGGTAATTAGTACTGTTACAGTGCCTAAATTTGGTTTGTCCGGATTCTTTTCGTGTTGGTTTAATAACTCTTTCACTTTCCACCATTCCACCGCCATCCCTGTCACATCTTCCAAAGTATACTGATCCACGTAAAATTTTTGTTTAATGCAGTAACGACGCATACGTTTTGCAACTGAATAAGCCGATGGGAATAGGCAAGATGGATATGTGTACGAATGGCTCGAGTTTTATACGAAACTGCGTTCAATTGAAGTTATGCCGTTTTAGATCCCAGTAGTTGTTTCAGTTGCTGCACATTTTTTTATTTATCCGCCGTTTGGTGTTCACTTTATCTTTTAAGTTCAGTCATTTCTATGTAATTGTCTGGAAGCCAAGTTGTTTGATATTTTGTGCTCTACATACTTGTTATCAGTGGATACCAGTTGACAACACCTGAAATAACTGTAAAGGAGTGGTGGCAAAATTGACGCCAGTATAATGTTGTCTCATTGAGAGACCTGGTATCCACTTTTGGCATTCTACTGATTATACGTACCAATACTTTCCCGCGAGGATAACTATAAGTGAACTCGAAATATTATATAAATCATGATGTAATTAGTACAAGCCACAACAGGAGCGTGTTGTTATTCAGTTTTCACGATACCCATCGAAAAAGCAAAAACCAAAATCATAAGTAACCATACTGCAAACAACCTGACGTCACTCAAAATATATCAAGTGTTCAGTGTGCAATACAAAGAGATTAAAAAACCGGACAAATGTGCAGTTCACGCCTTGCGGACAGCATGTTGTTAATGCACGATTTTTGGTAAAGCTTAAAAAGAATGACTGTGGCTTGACGATAAATTTTACAATATCGTATGACAAATCATTAGGATGTTCTATTAAAAGTATTTTTATAAGTAGAAAGGGAAATGATTACAACCTTGTTACTGATGAGTAGTCGAGGATGTGTTTAATTTCAAGTTGAACAATTCCCACAACTGACGGCAGCTGTCGCATTCTTAAAAGTTCCAGAGTCAGCCCCTTTCAAGAAGACTGCTTGTTTCTCAAAGAAACTAGCTGGAAAGTCTATCTGAATGCAAAGGCTGCGATCAAATATGGGTAATGTTCAACTTAAAACTACTCATCAATAATCTAAAATATAGCCTAGCAGGTTCAGTGAGATCGGAGATTTCGACCTGTCTAGGAAGTCCTAATCGCGGGGTTATCGATTGGAGTTAACAGACAGTAACTGTGTCTCCTATCGAGACGATCGGGCAACCTGATCATTACTCACAAGCGAAAGTGGTTGAGCGTTCACATATGATAATTCGGTCGTGCCTAATGTGAGGTCAATGGCGCAGTGGTCAACACGGTTGCCTCATGAAAGCGTGGCCGGAGTTCTAGTCCCGGCAGTGGCAAGGATATGCACTACTGACGAGCTCTAATGAGAGCGAAACTCGAGTCTAGTGCTTCTTTTCGAAAGGGGCCGACTGGAAAGTCTATGGGAATGCGACAGCTGCGATCAATTGTGGGTGATGTTCAACTTGAAATTAACCAAATCCCCTACTACTCATCAACAATCAAAATACCGCTCGACAAGTCAATGATTTCTGTGATTTCAACTTGGAGAGAAGTCCTAGTCGAGGGGTCATCGATTGGAGTTAACAGACAGTAACTGTGTCTCCTCGAGGCGATCGGGCAACCTGATCATTACTCACAAGCGAAAGTGGTTGAGCGTTCACATATGATAATTCGGTCGTGCCTAATGTGAGGTCAATGGCGCAGTGGTAAACACGGTTGATCCGTGAAAACCTTGTGTTTGTACATATTGATATTTGCAACACGCACCTAGCCATAACTGACTAATGAGGAAAATCTTCATCATTTCGTGGTGGAAACCGTAAGTAACTACATCTTAGGTTTCACGGAGTTCTAATTCAAAAAAGCACTTTTGTGTTTTGATTAGAAAATAGAAGAAATTGGATAACCTGATGTGTGAGTACGCTACGTTTACTGTGCCACAGTGATTTTTACCATAAGTTTGGCCAAATTTGTTTCAACGTCCACGACACTCTTCACTCCAAAATATCAAAAGGTAACTGCTTCATCTTTTTTGATGCGCAGCTCCGCACGTTCGTTGCCCGATTAACCATGCCTATATTTTACTCGAACTGTTGAGTTTGGCGTTCGTTACATCCGTTAACACGCTGAAACTATTCTAGAGAAACTCGGAAAGGCATAAGCGCTTTTTACTTTACAACGGTTTGTTAAACACTTACGGGTTATCACAATTTGACAGTCTGTCATCGCATTAACTTACACAGTTTCACAGGTCATTTACCTTTTATTCCTATTTTGTCATGTACAATGAAAAATTAGTTAGAAAAATAATGTTGACTCTTAAATATACCGTCGCACTTTTGGGGATTTTACTTTAAGTTAACAATAAGTCGAGTTGATAAATAAAACAAAAGAAGAGGCACAGTTATGACATTTTCATGCGTACATGTACTTCTATTGGCATACGCGGCTTTCATGTTTATCGACATTTGAATAAACGTGTTTTGTGTTATACCTTACATTATACGAGGTTATTTATGGTTTTTCTTTAAAACGTGAATTATTCCATGTGAGTAATTAACTGATTATTTTTAACTTCATTCACAGTCGCAGCCTTACTACGGTTTATTTCGTTTCAATGACCGTATTCACAACAGTTGTTGATAGCAAATATCCGACCGTACGTAATTGAATCAACTGTGAATTACCGAAAATTGAATACTAGTTACGCTGTTCACTGGAGGTTGGGCAAGTACGCCAAACCACTAGGACAACAAATTTACCGTTCAGTTTTCTTTGACAAAGGACAATTATAAAGTCGTGAATTCATACAGGCACATTAATATACACACATGTATTTATTAATGTGTCCGCTGCAAGGTATATCAATATGTGACAGTTGTTCCGATGGATTGGTGGACCTTATAAGTAATTTTCAGTAATGCCTATGGCCCGATTACAAGATTTGAGAGCGTTTATTTTGTGGCGACTATAACAAATGAAAATTTTAGTGGTCGTATCCAACTGTTTATTTTCGATGATGTTGGTTTTTGCCTACCTTTTTTCAATCAAGCCATCCAGTCTATAATATCCGTTCCAGGACCAAAACTACAACTCTGCTTGCGCCTCGCTAGCTTGACGTGTATCTCTGTGGGCTCTATTTTCCGGGGTCAGTATCACTACGCAGTAGTCAACGTGCTGAGTCTTCGGCTCCGATTGTCAATGGGTTCTCAATAGAGAGTACTGAGTGGGTTGTGTTCTGTTCTGTTGATTCAAACAACTGCTGTATAATCCTGTGTCTTATGGGAGTTTGCAAACGAAGTCTACCTCGACCCTTGGTGTGGCTTGGAGAGCCGTATTTCATATCACCATCGGGGTTGAAACTAACCATAATTAGCGATGTACTGATTTCATAAGATCGACACACTCAATATGGTTCGACATTCGCATTTTGAATCACCCTAGGTAGAATTTGATTATTCAGAGATTCACTGAATTTCTAACGCATTGTTAACTACATAATATCCTATTAAAACAGAATTCGCCTACGCTATTCTTGAAAAAATGTCCAGATGAAACACTTGCTAGGCATGTCATTTGCATGCGAATGCTACCTATTGTTTCAGAATGGTCAATTACCTATGTATGTACGTTAGGCCAGCTCGTATTTCAAATAGATTAGTTATCATTTGGCGAACTAAGTTATCCTTACCTTCGTGCGTTCAATTTCTTTCGAGCTTGCATTTTGTGATCCCTTTTGAGCATATCTGTCCAAGCCTTCAACCTCTGAAAACGCAGAACGCAAGTGTCCACCGGTTGGCACAATAAGGTAGGTGTTATTCGTATCCTGGTTGCGAATATCGGCGCCAGTGAATTGTTGGTGTATGTCGCTGAACGATGACTCGGAAGTATACCGGTGAATTTTTATTTCTCTGATTGAGTGAACGCGCTTATCTTCCGTTTGCCTCCGTATTGAACTGTTGTTCAAAACACGGCCATTATGCAAAATAATTTCACGCGGGTAATCCATTACAACAACCAAGCGCAATCGTGGCAGCGAATGTTTGTGAAGATAACCAATATACACTCAACTGCTTTTATTGTCACGAGTGATTGGTGAGTAGATGAAGTATCCACAGACAGTAGTTAATTATAAAAACATAGATTTGCGTATAATTTTCAGCTTGCTGAATGGTGTATACGACCGTGTCAATTTATATTACAAGAAAATGTTCACACAATGTGTGTTCGCGTTGTGTGGAAACGCAATTTTCTGTAGAAACGAACGTTGAATTTGGCCAAATTCCAAGTGGTGGTGCGAAATAACGTAAATAAATTAATATTCCACTTTAAGACACTTTTTAAACAGTGATTCATTAAAACAAATTTCTCACTGCCTTATGTTGTGAATTTCCATAAGGAAAACAGACTATTAAGTAACAGCGATATTGTTCTCCCGTTTCCATGTGTAAGGGTCGCTTGATTCAACCAGTCCTCTATAATTCAGGTAGCTGACAAGGCGGCTGGTTTGAAACTGCCGCACGGGAGATTTTTCGACTTTTTGGCCTGGAAAGGACGAAAACTGGAAGATTACTATCGAGCGTTTTTCAACCCCCGAGAACACTTTTCGGCTCCATAAGAATTAGCGAAAGCAGCGGGAATTATCTATAGCGCTGTGTGATGATTTACTGTCCAAGTGAGCTACATATAGGCCAGTACACCTGGTTTCCCCCTTACAATTAATTCGGTCATTTTTGTCACTCGGCTTTTCAAACCAATACTGGCAACAATGAAATCTAATGGGAATTTCTTACAAGGGTCCAGGAAAAGATATGCAGGTGGTCAATGTAATAGTTGACTCTTGCGGCAATAAAAAGTTTTACTTTGATGTTGATGCCGAGAATATCCAATGTGATGAGTGTGCGAGGTGGTTTCACCGTCGGTACAGGAAGCTGTTGAAGCGAGTTTATGAACTCTGCGTGGTTCATAATGAGCTACTATGGGCTTTTGTAATGTATGGATAAACTCAACGACCGTAATTCTGTTGAGTACTGCAGCGAACCCGAATGAGGTCTATGGAAGTAGCACATCGCTCGTTGCGATCAGCGAAGTAGATGGCCGCATATGGGGAGTAAGTAGTAATAGAATGAACACTCCAACTATCGGTGGGTAGAATTTACCAAGGTGAAAGACCCGGATCAAACCGGAGTAGAAAAGAGAAGAAGACGGCTACATAGCATAATCACTCGCCAGTTGTGGTCACTGGGTTGAAAGACGAAGCTGCTCAGGGGTTCAAGCCGAACTGAATGTCCCTGCTACTCTCAGGTTGAGTCGTAGAAGAGTGGCAGTCGTGAAGTGGGATAAAGCCAGCAAACAGAAGTGGAAAGCGGAGGAAAAATAGTGAGTAACCGGAAGTCTGCCAAAGAAAGTATAAAAAGGGAAAACTATTGGACGAAACTAGAGGAGCTACTTAAGGGTATTTGTTTCAAAATGGAAACTCAAAAGCAGGGGCGCAGAGGTCTATAGCCAAAGATAGCTTCTGGTCGAAGCTGTGTTAGGTCTTTAAAATAAAGGAAGCATCCCTTGGTAGAAACAGGTGTCGTCACGCCAGACATCACTGAGTCCATTTTGAAAGAAGTCAGAGCTAAAGAACGAACAATGAGGTTTCACCTGTTCAATCTCCTAAGACAAGTAAATATTCCGAAACATGTGACCAATGAACTAGTACCGAGGTTGGGTAAGTGGCTGGCAAATACATACAGTCCTAGGGCCGCACTGACTGAAATGGCTGACCCCAGGTGCGAAGGCAAATCTCCCGCGGCGGCAGAGCAGAGATGCACGGCCAGTCAAGGTGGATACCGGATTGCTGGGCTGATTGGAAGAATACTGGTCGTTCTAGGGTTACTGAAGCATCAGTTGGGGTGCAGCAGTGCATTAATGTTTCGGGACTGCGTGTACAGCTTACACCATTACCCGTTCAATAAGAGAGTTTGGAGACAAGTGGGCGATTAACTCCCATTGTAAAAGCCTCCCAATTCAAGAAGCATGGATCGCTCACTCTGAAAGTAGGAAAGAATAGAAGAAATCCCGCAAGAAACGTGAAGTACTCAGGCACAATGCCTGAGTTATGGGCGTCCCTCGACCCAGGAAAGTCGAAACAATGGGTGGTTGTGGGAGTCACTGAGAGTTTTTTATCTCCGTACTAGTAATCTGCGGAATAAATGGAGAGGAGAATATAATGATGTGGTTACTGAGGCCTGGTTACAAGGGGACATGTTCGTCGATATTATTTGCCCTTCGGGATATTTGATCCACAGGTTAGGCAAGATGATAGAACGGGTGGAAATGTTCTGCTGTTACTAGCGTAGCATTATGGCCAGCGTCAAGAGGAAGAGTTGAATGTGGTGAATGTTCAAATACTAGTCTGTTCCATAACGTACGGCAGAACAACGTTGGTGTTCCTCTGCGTTTTCAAAAGCCCTACTTCCACTCGACAGCAGGATGAGTAGTTCCTCAGTATTATTAGAAGGGCAGTAAGCATGACAGCGTGACTCATTGTACCGGTTAATTTCAGCGGTATAAAAGTGGATTGAAGACTGATGCATGCTGCCGGTTGTAAGATTGGCGAGTTATTGTTAGACTTCCCGAATGGGAAGGCATTACCTAAAAAAATCAGTGGGGTCACTAAATGGAGGGATGATCAAGCCGCCATTGCTTTAGACCTTGTTGTAGCAAGATACCCCAATGACGTTCTGGACTTAACGGTCGGGACACCTTTGAGCAAGAGTGACCACGGGGTCCACGCAAACCACCCTGTCAAATGTCGCAGATCCTTTAGAAGCGTTAATATCCCACAACTGAGGTCAGATGCGAAGCCGTTGAGTTGGCTAGATTGTCACGGTGCATACGATATTAACGAAGCCTCGGCCATAATTGAAGATAATCACATGCAACCAACTGACACGCATGCACCATTGAGACGTGGTCGGCATGAGGGCAATCCTCTGTAGGGTCGAAAACGCACAGAGACTCAAAAGGAAAGCTGAGAAGTATACAAACCGACTGAGGTTACATCAGGTTTTGTCGGCGAAAGGTGGCTAGAAACAGATATTCTGAAGTGCAGAGTGAATGTAGCAGACAGTATCAAACGAAGCTGGCAGCGAACCATCATGAGAACCCCAAAACCTTCATTAATTATATTCAGGCCAAAGGAGCCGTTATTAGATAACTGAGTAACGTTGCTGATACGTTGCTGATCGAATCACCACCGCAAAAAGCGGAGGTTTCCCGCTTGTTTTGAGGCGGTGCGTATGTGGGATTCGGGAATCACTGCAAATAGGCCCCGCACAAGGTGTGCAAGAGGGCCAGTGATGGAGGAAGTTGAAATGCGGAGAGAAGGGGTTAAAGATAGACTGGGTAGGCTAGGCGTGAATGAGACGATGGGACCGGACTTCATTCATTCAAGGAGACTGAGACCTCTCCGTGATGTTTTGCAGGAGCGTTTCACTTCGTTGTTTAATCTTACCCTCCAGAAGACGATCATCCCACACGACTGGAGGGGGGCAATGTTGTGCCCATCCCTAGTGGAGACAAAACCGGGAGTTGGAAACTGTCGACACTAAGTCACACCAGTTGTCCTGAAACTGCTGGAAAGATTTACTAAAAATAGGGTCCTGATGCACCCTATTGGGTATAGGATTCTCACTCAAAATCAACATGGTTTTGCGAGGTGTAGATCTTGTCTCACCGACCCGCTTTCCTTGCTCCATGAAATCACGGAACGGTTGGAGAAGGGAGTGAAAACTGAAGTTTGCTACTTGGACTTTAGGAAGGCATTCGATTCGGTGGGCCACCAATTGATAACCTTCAAACTAGAGACCTGCGGTCTTAGTCCAAGACTGTTAGGAAGGATACAGGACTTCTGGAGGAGTAACACCTACCATGTAGAGATGGCAGGGAGAAGATAATAATGATAATAATAATGGTATATTTCTCAACGCATCTGTGAGAAACACGCTC
>LOND01002005.1:35826-70941 GCA_014220965.1 Paragonimus kellicotti | reverse complement strand
GGTGGAGCAGTCGGTGTCAAGTAAAGAAGATTGACGACTGCAACGATCGTGCGATTACCGTCGATGCTCGGGTGTGTTGCGGCGTTCATTGGCTTCCGGCGTCGCGCAACGACTAGAAGATCAAAATGCCGGAGAATAACGATACCGATGATGACACACGGAACGGCAACAACAACGAAAATTCAAAGAAAGTTTCTTTGGAGATTCAAGTCCAACGTTAGCGAACGCTGACCAAGAGTCTGCATAACACCACCACTGGCGGCATGGAGGTGAGGAGCGCCTGACTGTATCGCCTCGGAGGGGGTCTGTGGGACCACGTTGATCTGTGCCCACGTGTCCACCAGGAATGCGGTCCCAATGGAGAGATCCCGAACACATATAAGGCGACGCTGCGTGTAATCGGTAGACCAAAAATATCTCTGTAATCTTTGAAATAAAAATCTTTTTAAGGTTACCAAAGTTGTTAAAATTGTGATACGTGTTGCAGTTTCTGAAATCGTAGAATTCTGTTTCTTGGACATTTTTTGTTTTTATTTTCCGAAGACGTAAGCAAGGAGTGTGCGGTAGTTTAATGACATAGGGATTACTGAAAGAATAACAAAGATGTGCATTTTCCGTTATTTGGGAAAATTATCAACGGAATATAATGGAAAGCGATGTCATAGACGATGGGACACATGCTTTTATTTAAATCTGAATGTTATTAGGCAGGAAAAGGTGATAATACTTTCGACGCGCGTATTCTTACGGTACATGATCGTAAAAATTCGTTAGTGGAAAGCATAGGGTGCTGTGTGTGTGCCGAAACGCACCATGTGAACCAATCACGGAAAAAAGAAACTCGAGAGAATCACACAATGGCGAAGGTGTGTGTCGAAACAATGTACACGACATCAAACGACGCAGAGGTAGTTGAAATTGAAGTTAAAAATTAAGCTTCGATGATCTTGAATAATCGGAACGCCAGCAATAGTGAAACTGTGAAGATTGACATAGAATGCAACTATTAGATGAAGCGGTTCATGGTTGCAAACGATGCAAACACTAGTGATCGACTATTGAAGTGAATAGGAACGAATTGGAACATAGACGGAACAAGTGAACTCGGTTGAATTGAGTCTATGCGGCTTATGGTTGCAAACGATGCAAACACTAGTGATCGACTATTGAAGTGAATAGGAACGAATTGGAACATAGACGGAACAAGTGAACTCGACTTTAATGCTGGTAAGTGTAAAGTCATGCACATACACAGCTCTCTAAAAACGACATATTTCCTCGACAAGTACCCGCTTCAGACAGTGCTTATCGGAAAGGACCTAGGAACCACTGTTTCGCACACACTAACGCAAAAAAGCTACCAACACTCTGGCGTTATTGAAACGTCTTTTCGGCCAGTTCAACCCCAGTTGTTTCTCAGCTTCTATACAACAGTTTCGTTCGACCGCATCTGGAGAATGGAACTGTGATCTGGCCACCACATCTCCAAAAGGACAAGCTGCTCCTGGAGACCGTGCAACGCCGAGCCACTAGGGCGGTCCGGGGTCTGAAAACCAGGCCGTATGAGGAAAGGTTAAAATCTTTGAACATGTACTCTTTAGAGTATCGTCGGCTTAGAGGTGATTTGGTATTAACCTTTTCGATAATGAAGTCCCCGGATCATCCTTGCCGGCCAATGCTCAACAGGGAAATAGCTTGACACTGAGGGGTCACCCCCTAAAACTAGAGGTCCAACATAGCAGACTAGAATGTAGACATAGCTTTTTCTCATTGCGTGTTTGCAAGGCTTGGAATGCTCTTCCAAGCCATGTTGTTTCTGCCAGCTCTGTAACAATTTTCAAGGCTCGCCTTGACCAACATATATTGCATTAGTTCGCATGCTACACCTTTTTCCCCCATTTCAGCCCATTGCTCCGACTTCCTACTTCCGTTTACCACCCATTGAACAACCGATTGAGAGGGTGGTTGTGCTCTAGCTCGAAAGAGCACACAACCAGACAGTCATTACGTCGGACCACATGAAAGCGTGATCTGCAACATGTATCGCGAGAACTGATTTGTTAAAACTAACAGTTAACCCACTAGACACGTCGCACTCCTCTGCATATACTCCTGCGACCCTGTGCCTTATTTTTTGTTTTTTTTAACCTTTTTCCGTAACAACGATAAGTCCCACAGACCCCCTCCGAGGCGACACAGTCAGGCGCTCCTCATCTCCGTGCCGCCAATGGCACTGTTATCCAGACTTTTGGTCAGCGTTCGCTAACGTTGGACTTGGGTCTCCGACGAAACTTTCGTTGGATTTTCGTTGTTGCTGCCGTTCCGTTTGCCATCATCGGTATCGATTTTCTCCGGCATTTCGACCTTTTAGTCGATGCGCGACGCCGGAAGCCAATAGATGCCGCAACACACCTGAGCATCGACGGTAATCGCACGATCGTTGCAGTCGTCAATCTTCTTCACTTGACACCGACTGCTCCACCGTCTTTCTGTGAACTTTCCCAACAGTTCCTGCCACTAGTCCGGGCATCGAACGCCGTGCCCGCTGTGACCTCCAATGTCACACATCACATAAGAACCAAAGGCCCGCCCGTATCGGCTAGGCCCCGCAGGTTGGCCCCTGAAAAGCTTAAAGTCGCTAGGGCAGAGTTCGAACACATGCTCGAACTCGGGATCATTCGCCCTTCCGATAGTTCTTGGGCCTCACCACTGCATTTGGTTCCCAAAAAATCAGGGGACTGGCGTCCTTGCGGTGACTACCGCGGTCTCAATAGAGTAACAGTACCTGATAAATACCCCATCCCACACGTGCAGGATAATGACACCTGCCGCGTAGGCAAAAACATTTTCAGCAAAATTGATTTAGTCCGCGCTTATCACCAAATTCCAGTGGCGGCGGAAGACATACCCAAGACCGCTGTGATTACTCCATTTGGTCTTTTCGAGTTCTTGCGAATGCCATTTGGACTGACCAATGCCGCCCAGACTTTCCAGCGCTTTATGCACGAAGTCACCCGCGGTCTAGACTTCGTCTACCCTACATCGACGACATTCTAGTTGCCAGCTCGTCTGAGAAGTAGTACATTTTACGCCCGCGTAGTTTGTTTGAACGTGCACGTCGATCTCGTCGGACCACTACCACCTTCTAACGGTTTTACCTTTCTTCTGACTTGTGTCGACCGTTTTACTAGGTGGCCGGAGGCAATCCCACTTCCTGATTGCGCTTCCAAAACGGTGGCTCGCGCCTTTTTGGAACGCTGGGTAGCCCAATTTGGTTGTCCCGCCTTGGTGACTACTGATCGTGGTTCTCATTTTGAAGGATCTTTCACAGATCTGAATACTCTTGGGTGCAGGCATATACGCACTACCGCCTATCATCCGGAATCCAACGGGATGGTGGAACGTTTTCATCGTCAGTTAAAAGCAGCCCTCAGTGCGCAGTCGAACCCTTCCTGGCAAGAGGCTTTACCACTAGTCCTTCTTGGGTTGCGTAACACTGTCAAGATGGACTTGAAGGCCACACCGGCTCAACTCGTCTACGGTTGCACCCTGCGTTTGCCCAACGAATTGGTGTCTCCTTCGGCAACCAAACCTGTCGATTACGGAAGGTATGTAGCACGCTTGGCGAATCACATGCGACGGCTACGTCCAGTTCAACCACGAGAGCGGTCGTCACCCGTGCATTTGCACGAGAAACTTTCTTCCTGCTCTCACGTTTTCATACGGACAGACGGCTCCCGCAAGCCTCTGCAGCCGCCGTATACAGGCCCTTTTCGCGTGTTACAACTAAATCTTTCACCATCGAGCGTGATGGCAAGCGTGAGGTCGTTTCAATTGATCGAATTAAACCTGCGTTTATTGAAGAAGATGAGCCCGGTGTCCTGCCTACGCCTGCGGCTCCGCCGTCCCATTCCGAACATATGTCAACCACACCTGATTGCAGCCCTACTCCTTCTCCTGTACTACACGACCGACATGGTAGACGAGTGCGAAAGCCTGTAAGGTTTGCTGAGTACGTTAGCGTTTTCTACATATAAAATGCTCATTTATCACAACTGTCCTGTTACCGTTATTTAATGTCATTTTTTCTGTATACACTAACACGTCTTTTCGAGTTCTTTTTAAGCGTGATCTTAGCACAACCAGCTTGCAGTATTAATCAACGAATTGAAAGGTATCAGATCTCCAACGGACTGTTTATGCCGAACAGTTCGTCAACACGGTGAGCTTGTTTTTCTGCCTGGCACAGGTATTTCACCTTTCGTTCAGTTTTAGATCACTTGGACTTGGTGCAATGGAGAGACAACTCCTGAAGACTATCGTTCAGCACTGGGTAAACCTACCTCCCTTTTTTCTCACTTGTGAGTCTTTTGGGGTTGGGTAGCCCGCTGCGATAGATGTGCACCGAAGACTAAATAACTTAAATAATCTAAATAACGGATTCAATCAGCGCACCGTTAGTCCGCGACCACCTTATGGACTATTCCCTCCATTATTCTCCTGTGCTTCCTACCAACTGGACATTTAGCTAGCAATGGACATTACATTTTGGTTATCCCATTGTTGCATGCCTATATTGTGTAACGAAGGCCCCTGTTTACCCTGGTGGCCTTCTGGGGAAGCTCTGTAGCGACCTCTTAGAATGGCATAATTTTTGTTGATATTTTGTTGTACAATTTGACACTCCCTGATGAGGCATGTTTGTTTAGCCCAATTGTTTGCCCTATTTCCGCTAGCGTAGAACTTCTCACTTTTCCGTTCCGCGCGCTACACGCAGGACGCTTGCTGGCTGTACATTTTCTTGCTTCTCGGTCGTGGCAATATATAGAGTACTGCGCTGTTCGTTGTCTTCTGAATTATTACCGCTGGGTAACTCATCGAATCTGGTGTGAGACTTTGAGGGAGAGTTACTACACCATCACCCATATAGTTGAATGATCCCATCTTCGGTATCCGATTGTCATCTGTTCTTGTGCGACACAATTATTTTTAACCGTCGGGACTTCCGATATTGAAGAGTGATTGTTGGGTTGCTTATCTTGCCAAGCAACGAACGATAAGTGAAATACTATTGGAAGTTATTCGACGTCCCGCCTTCTGATACCACTGTGTAGTCACCTGGAGATAACCCCGGTCTGCCTGCTGTACGATGTGTAAAATTCTTCCCAAAATCATAGTTCACATTGTACATAGGATCTTAAGGATCTTTGCCTGCCGTCTGCTTGTTGCATGCGATCGCGTTTGTTTGTTTGCATGCTTGTCGGCCTATGCGCACCAATGGCGCCTTACACACTTTTCCGGCTTGCTCGCGCGCTCGACGGTCGGATCCTTAACCTCCCTAGCTATTCTCCGCGTATCGGTGTCGTTTAGCACTGATTGAGACCTATTGTAATTATCGTATAATATACTTTCGGTCTCCCGCAATTAGTGGTGTTCTTATTTCGCGTCTGGTATCATTGCGTATACCTGGGAAAGAGTTAATTTAGTGCACGTACGCACTGAAACTTTTATTCCACTCTATCTGAGGTCGTGATCACCGCTTATTACGGACGCCTCTTCAAAGAGAATTGGTGTGATTTGGGAACAAGGATTGAACTTGGTTATCTTTATCTCACGGAAGATGTGTGAAGTTGGTAAAGGCGCAAACACGCGACCCATTATTGGAACAAGCAACAAGGCACTCGAATTAAGGAACCGCCCTGACAACCATTGGCTAAATCATCAGTTGCCATGGCACAAAGACGGAGTATCGCTCTCAGTGTACATGACCGCTCCGTTGTGCACAAACATACCAAATGTAGCATGCATATATACTACATGCGGTGTTTCACCACCGCATGCGTCGAAATATGCTGATTGCGCAGACTTTTGTTAGTAAAGCCACTGTCACTTGCCGGCTTCTAACCACGCAGTGATACGAGCCGGTGTTTTGCTCGTGGTTTGTTTGCTGTTACATCTGCTCGTAATCTTATTCTCAAACGTAAGCTTTCTGTTCATCAAGCTGGATGTGAAAAATCGTGTATTTTCGAGGACAGAATTCTTCGCCATAGCTACCGATGGGTGTTCTGGCTTATTTTCATTCTGAACCACTGCAAATTCAGCGAACTAAAGCTTCAGCTGGGCCTATTTGTTGGTGAATTTAAATTGAAAAAATATTCGACGCGTAGTAAAATTTGTATGAAGCTTTAACATGAGTACTAGAACCCACAATTTATTTGGCAATGGACGCATAGTGACTACGATGGTCCGATTTTAAACAGACAGCGAAACAGCTGTAACCGATCATTAGTTGAAGTGGCCTAAGTTGTATACTTCTCCCACTGCCGAGTTTCCAAATCCTACTCTCGTAGGATATCTAACTGTGCTGTGCTAATTGCTCACGGGATCGCCGTGTTACGCATTTTGCAACTAACATTTTGACCAGCTGAAGGCATAGTAGTGAATGTCAATATACATCCACCACCGCCTTACATCATTGGCCAAGTGATCAAGGAGATAATTTTGTGCAGTAAATGAAGGTTATCACACAGTTATTGCAGGTGCCCACATTTAAGGAAACTGGAGAAAAGTGTGGTGGAATTTTTACTACAATATCGTAATGCTACACACAGCATTACAGATACGAGCCCAGCTAATCTATAAATGGAAAACCGTTGAGCAACAATATGTTGTGTGCAGACTTCTGAATCAGTGCCACGAAGACGTACTGAGAAAACCATCTGAAATTGCTTCGAAGAGTTTTTGGTAAGGGTGTGATATGCATTTCAGATACAGAGAAATCATTAGTCGAATGATATAGCCTTGATACTTTCTAATGTCTGCACATGTGACTACAATCTGCGATTGTCCCGTGCTACGTACACTCAATGTACTTGTGAAGTGTAAATTCGCCCCTGTATGACGGGCAAAACCGGTGTGGAGTATAGACCGTCAAGCGGAGTTGCGCATATCGCACACACACGTTAAAAAAGTGCTAAGTTAGAAACAAATTGTCTGAGAATAATTTTAATTAATGCGACCTGGACAAGTGGTATCCAATGGGATAGTGTGACCAGCACAACGTTCACTGTTAGGCCAATGAGGGAAAATGTCAGAAAATTACACTGGACCAAGTAATTTGAACAACTGAGCACATTACTGGTCCCAGGTGGCAATTTGCGACGCACGTTTTGGGAATGATCAATGAGATTTTGATGAAACTGGCTCAATAACTGCAAGCTGGCCCAAAGGTGCATAAAAGATCAATCACTACAGTGTTAGAAAGTCCGTTCACATTGGTTAACTTTGCACTACAAATTCACTACTCAACGACAAAATCCAGTAAAGTTTTAACGCAGTGATGATGGTCACACATCTCACCGAAGTGCGTTGCCACACTCATATGGAACAAGCACCAACCTACACTCAAAAAAGAAAATGCATCATGTGTCATATTTGAGTGAGCTGATTAAATGAAAGTTCCATGGCCGCATTCCAAAAAGTTACAGTTACTTATGAATAGTCCAAATTATATTAAAACTCTCTTCTACGGATGGCATTTGCACGGAGTCAACTTCACCTAGTATTCCAACTGCTGCAGTGCAGCCTTCGCTAGCTTCTAGGAGACCTAATGGTCTGACGTATTTCTGTAACTGGACACCCCATTCCAATTTGTGTCTGGTACGTATGACCGTAGTTAACCACGGTCAAATTAAATAATTTATTTTCTCCAGGTTCCAGTTGAACGTAAGTTGTTATTTTTCAGTATGCTCTAATGCGTGGGCAATTAAACGTGAAAAATAAACAAATTTGTGGAAATCAGTGTCAGCAGTTGAACCGTGTTATGGGTGCCCAAATCGACTGCTAAAAATTGTGTTACGAAATGAGTGTAAAAACTGTCCCACTAATCTTTTCAAGAAATCCAGCAGAACGTCAGTTGATCGTCTCATGTTACGTACGCGAAACAAAGCCAAGTAGATTACACAATGACCTCGAGACTAGTAAAACAGTGTGCAGGATTGAGTGTGTTTGGTTAGGTTGCAAAATTAAGGAGTTGCTTACGAAGAGTTCAAATATAAAATCGGAATATCGGAAATATCAGGGAAGGATTTTCTAACAAATTTGGCATTCACGCCATACACACGCCTACGATCGGGATCGAATCTTTCCCCGACGAAGTGCAAATAATAATGGACTACCCGGAGCCCACGTCGTCCAAACAAATTCGTCGTTTCGGTAGTTTAGTTAGTTATTGTCGTCGTTTCATCCCTCATTGTGCCCATCCGATGCAATTACTCGCCGAATTGCTCACAAGCAAGATACGTCTAGCATCACTTACAGCTGCTGCACAAATTGCTTTTACTAGATAGGACACAGCCATCACTAACACACTTTCGTTTTCACATCATCATCCGTCCGCCGTTTTGATGCAAATCGTGAACGTACCAGGTGTGGTTTTAGAAGCAGTTTTAAAGTAGCAACTGAATGACGACTACTGTCTACTGACCCTTTACTTCCAACATTCACAATCAACCAAATTCCGGTATACTGCTTTTGGAAGAGAACTTTTGGCGATTTATTTCAGCATCCACCATATTCGTTATGTTCTGAAGAGCAAAAGTTTTATTGATCCTCATAAATCATAAACGGCTGACTTACCTCTTATGTTCGACACCCGGCACGTACTCCCCCAGTGATACCCGACGTTTGAAATATATAGCTCAGTTCACGCCCGGTATATATCACATTTCCGGTATCTTCAACTCAACAGGTAATGCTTTCTTGCACATCAATGCTATAATGAATTCGACAGGCTGTTCATTTGGACTCGCAGCGATCGCGGCGGTGTGGTTTTTTTAATCTGAAGATACAACAACTGCGACGGTTAAGTGCACTGAATCCACAATGCTTTCCTATACATTTCTTCGAAGGAATGGCCATTTGTGACAGATCAGATTTCTGAAATTTCCACGTGTCTCATCCAAACAGAGACTCAGTAGTGAAGATGGTCAACGAACGTTTGGTCTGGCACAATGTCAA
Organism: Paragonimus kellicotti; assembly: GCA_014220965.1. Lineage (NCBI taxonomy): Eukaryota > Metazoa > Platyhelminthes > Trematoda > Plagiorchiida > Troglotrematidae > Paragonimus > Paragonimus kellicotti. Next base: position 61,923 of record LOND01002005.1, on the reverse strand, counting down.
CAGTGATGTTGGGACCTGATTGAAAACGTGCGTGAACTGCGAACTGCCTAGAATTCGTCGTCATACGCTTGCCTCATTGGGCGGTTTTGGGGGGCCCCGTCGAACGTTTTTAATCGTGTGCATGTTAGCTAGCCGGAAGCTTGCAAGTCCAAAATGGGTATATGCATACAGTGACACTCGGAGACAGACTTACACGTTAGAAATAAGTCATACCTATTCCAGGTTGCTCGTAAGAAACCGTCGCGCTAACATTTCCGAAACGTTGGGTCAATCACTTTAATCGTCTCAGTGCAGTGATTACTGACTGCGAGTCACATTTTAAATTAGCCTTCCCATCACTTCTCAGTGCGCTGGGATATAGTCATATCAGAGCTTACTATTCGGCAGCCAACAGATTAGTTGAGTGGTTTCATCGTCTACCTGAAAGCTGTCTGTCTGCTGGCAGCAACCTTTCTTGACGTGATTCTCTGTCGTTGTTCGTACGAAATAAACTGAGTGTTGATCCATATACCTTATGCATGTTAAGTTTAGTCCAAGAGCTGATTGGAGTACACGCGGTTGGACACATCGATTCCGCTGATTACGGTGGCAGCTTGATCCAACACGTGCGATGGCTCCGACCGACTCCACCAAGAGAACAAACTACGTCGACAAATGTCAAGCTTTGTAGCAAGAGTAAATTGGACCATCCGTGGTCATGCCAAAGCTTTCAGCCTACTGAAACACTGTTATATTGTCCAAGTCAAATCTTCGGTTTCCTTCTTACTGGGAGCTCAGTAGTAGTCCTATTTATTAACTGTTGAGTTTCAGTTGTCATTCGTGCCTTTTGTTGATTTTGTTGTGGTTCGTTGAATAAATGCTGTATTGTCGGTTGACTTTGTTAGAGCCTGTTGGATTATCATTGAAATATTATTGAGCCTGGTTGGAGTATTGTCCAGTTTGTTAAACTGTTACCCTAGATCTTTTTAACTCTGTCAACTAAACTGAATTAATCATCCTTATTCTCACTCCAGCTATTGTCACCAATTCGAGTAATATTGAATCGTTAATTAGTGGTTCAAGTTTGCATTGTGTTAGATGCAATCTGACAATCCGGTGATGACCTTCTCTATTATCCAACGATAGGTATGACAATTTGAATTCGAAACGGTTAGTGAAAAGGCCCTCTTGAAAACTGGTTTTAACACGAAACTACCTAGTAAAGTTGTGTAGCGAGTTTAAGTTTCTCAACACAAATGTGAGAAATCATCAAAAGTTGAAAAAAGACCGCGCTCACACAACGAAGTTAACAACGAGGCCCTGGTCAACGATGAAAACGACGAAATTTAAGTGAGCTCACTGAAACAGCTGGCCAAGATTGAGACGGAGCAAAGTGATTATTCGCGAGCCAAAGAATGGTGGGGATTATGTTGCCAGTGAAAAAAGCATGAAAGAAAAATGTTTTCATTTACTGATTAACAGTCAAAGAACTAATGACAGTAGCTGAAGTAAGAATAGACGTGGATGATGCAATTTATTTGAGGAAGTTAATAAGAGAGGGTCACCTTCCGAAAAACTCGACAATAATTCAACCAAGCACAACAATATTAACAATACTCCAACAGATTTTAACAAAGTCAACGGAAAATACAGCACTGGTTTAACGAACCAGAACAGAATCAGCCCCCTTTTGTTGTGGGCCTTCGCATACATTCAAGCATTTGTCTGAGCGAGTAGGGATACTGATAAGAACTCGCCGCACATGACCGCACGACTCAGGGCGAACAATCGCTTGTTGTTCTTTTGTATTGGTGTTTCATCCTATTGTTCGCTCCCTTGCACATCGATTTCGTTCACCGGCGATATACCCCTTATTTATTCGTTGTGTTATTCGCGATCGGTCTTTTCGGTTGGTTTAACCTTACATATGCATTACAGAAAAATGTTACTGACCTTTTAGCGGGATTGATAGTGTTACATCCATACCAAATGAAAGTGAAACCAAATTTCGACTGTGCGTGCATATCGGTGGCGTTCAAGTTTCTAAGAGGTTGTCCTTTGTAGTCTGATGCCGCAGAATGATCGCATGTGTCCAGTACATGTTGCAGGTTATCAGGGTCGACTCTGTGTTGATTTATTGTCCAGACTTATTCATTAAAATCTGTCGTCCTTGATAACAACAGCACTTTCACCTGCAACAGTAGGAACATACCCGTTTTTTCAGACGGCTATCGTGATGTTAAGAGATTAGTCGACATCTCATTTCCAGTTTAACTGCTTAAATGGTCAAGCATCTCCCGCTGACCACGAATTTGAGATGGCTCCGGATTGCATTCTTTTCAAAACTTATCTTTTCTTTGTATATATACTTCCTACTCGCTCTGAGGAGTTCCACTAACGTATGCAAACTTGTCACCTTCGGCTCCAAAAATCTAGAGATCTCCTCCGTTCCTAATAATTGTTTAAATGATTCGGCTAGTTTCTAGAACTCACGCCTTTTTTCTTACTTTCTCAAAGGACACTGCAAACAACGACGTTTGGTTGATTGCCTACAAATAAAGTTTGAAAGTAAAGCTCGTTGCAGGTGCAAATCTATATACAGTAAACAAAATTCAATGCTACTCACCGGATAAATTGTGTCATACTTCAAGTCGTTATACTCGCTTCATGTTAATATGGCCTTTGACAACTGTAGATTAGCAGTCTACGATTGATTCATAACGTTGCGCAAAGGCATGGATAGTTCATTACTGGTTATGCTGCTCTAGAATATGTTTTCTGAAATAATGGCCAAAGACTGTGAGAATCCTTCTAGGTCCATTAGAAATTCGTAAAACAGACGTATTCCGCGTTTCGTCCTACTGAATTTATTGGCTCGACAAATGAAAACTTTTAGGGTGATTGTTGCCAAACTCTGTTCAATTCTCATTGAGTTTTTCACTCCCGTTTACTCAGTTGTTTATCTGCATTCTCAACTGGTTTTACACTCAAGTCTGTATGTGCTCGTGACCTTTTTATTTGTTATCTGTTGACTAGCACGGTTTCCTAGTAAGTTTAACGTTTTAGAAGGTTGAACGTTCATTTCTTAAAGTACATGAAGTAAGTTCACTTTACTTGATCTGTATAAGGATTTCAGTCCCGCGGTACTCTTAGGAAAAAGTTGTTTGCCAACAGAACCACAAAGTTTCTCACAATTAGGTATCTTGGGCAGTCATGTTTTTAGCGAAAATGTCGGTGTCCCCATTGGGAAAACAAAGTGAAAGCGAATGGCATATCACTCTTGAGAACTCCTGTCAGGTCCATGAATAATATCGTCTTCCCAATTCACCCCAAGTCCAGAAATGTTTTCCACCGTATGATTCAGTACCGCTTCAGAAGTAATCGGCGATGCATTCAGATCAGAAAATCGAAGTTGAAGTTGTGTAATCCGGATGTCGTATTGAAAGTCGCCAGAGGTGACGTTGACTCACCTAGAGAAAGCTTCAAATGGGCAACCCTTCAACTAAGCTAACAAAATTTTTTCAGACCAGATTTTCTATTTGGAATAACTTCAGGTTCATCTGTAGTAGACGTAAGTTCTATCATTTACACATTTATTATGATTCATTAACCATAACAAACTCAGGCACTTCTGCTCTTGGATTTTAGTGGTACCATAGAGGTAATCGCAGCTGAGTACTCAACAAATCTAACACATTTTTCAGTTAAATCACTGGGGGCTTTTTGTACAACGTCAGACAAACCTTGAGTTGTGATTAACCTTTCCATGTATGTAGTATTGCCAGTTCGAGTTTACTAACTGAATTTTCTCTTACCATCGTTGTTTTGAGACACTGTGAAAGCAAATCTTTCGGATGGAAACCAGAGTTATGTTGTCTCTTATACACATCTATCTACACAGATTGTCTTTATGGTTTTCTATCCAAGAATACCAGGACCAAGGCAGAACTTCGACGATTCTTCGTGTAAAAAAACTGCACACATTTTTTTATAGCTGAAACTATGTGACTAGTGATGCTTCGCAGCATAACAGAAGTTTCTAGGATTGTAAATCTTGCACAAAACTTAACAGAGCCACACAAGAGAAACGCGTGACTCTATTGTACCGGCCCTGATTAGCATCGCTAGCTTACAAACGTTCATGAGAATGTTCAAGACTTTAGTACTCATAGCTAAGGATAGCAAACAGAGTTCTCAGATCTTCGGCCCACATTGTGTCAAGAATGCGTGAGCTGCTCTTTATAATTGTCTCCCTATTTACTCTGAACGGTGAATCTCGAAAACAATTTGACACGGAATACTCAAGCTGGAAATAGTTTTGTGCGGAGAATTAGTAGTGAAAAAGGGATACGTGACAGCAGAAAGTTCGAATTGCTCAGAAGTGATTTTACCCTCAGATGTTTACTATTATAGAGCATTGGTGAGGTGGCCACCAGGGTTGCAATAGTAACAGTCTGAAAGTGTTCATAAATAGGTCGCGGTGGATTAAAAATTTGATTTAGGCAAATTACCAATTTTCTTTGCAATACGCTTTAATTAATAATAGTAATTAATCAATCTCTGGTTAAATTTGCCGTCCAAAGATCTAAATGTGGTTGAACATGCGTGATTTAATGACGCTCGGTTAGTCTGGCAGCAAATCCAGGATACTGGCAAGTCTGAAACTACTAGGTTTCTTTCCAAAAATAAATGGTTTTTCGCGTCATACTGTGGATAGGAACTGCTTTCCTGTCTTCTTCCGTAATTAAATTTGCCAAACTCCCGAGTTCGAATTGTTCAGCGTGATATTCGAATTACCGGTTAGATGAATTAACAGTCAGTGAATGAAAAATGAGTAACTTCAAACTGGAGTTTCAAGTGCACGACGCCAGTATGACATTGATAGCAGTCGAGTTCTTGTGGGTGGATTCAGAAACGTATACTGAGTTTTCCCGATAACAAATTCAAAATCATATTCCAACACTGATATCATTTTGTCTATGTAATTTCCTTAAGTGCCTTAAACACATGGAATGTGCAAAATCGGAATATCACGCGTGTTACGTTTTGTTTAAACACAAGTACTCGTAAAATACCTTTAAGCTAACTTGCTGTGGATGTTCGTTATCCTATGTTACCTGCTTGAGTCCTGTTACTTTAGCATCGAATTCCTTAATGGTGTTCTCTAAATGAGTCGTTCGGACGATCATTTTCACCACGTTCGTAAGAAGTAATGGAAAATCTTCTCCATGAACAGTGAATTTTAAAGGTCGCACTGGGTAAATTACCGATAAGGAATCTATTTAAGTGGACAGTTCTTGAAGCTGTTCAGATATTCCGGCGGTGAGCAACTAACGGCGTGGATCGGTGCCCAAAAATATTTCAATGTGTCAGCATTGGTGGTACCAGAGATGCGATACGAATTGCCGATATACAAGCAACGTACTTAGTAGTGCCATTGTCGTTCTGGTAAACTGCTGCTTCCCTATGGTTTACGACCGCTGAGGGGTTGTGAACTGAGGTTAGTAGACACAACTCGTGATAGGCTTGCCTGTTAACAGAAGAGTTTCCATATATTATTATTCACCTAGGAATTCTTTGGGAATATCAAGTTCAGCAATGGGAAATTTTCAGTGTGTAGGCCCATTTTGACGATACCATGCCCTGCTCACATATTTGGAAAAACTGCAGACGGTTTATCGGTGTCGACAAGTTGGTTATAACGGCTTTCGAGTACAGCGCACGGAACAAATAATAGGACAATGAAGCCAAAATTCCATATGTACAAAACAGTTCAGTTACATTGTACCATCCCAACACCCAAACATGAAAGAAATTGGCTATTTTTTTCTAATTATTTAGCTGAGTATGTAGTCAACCTTACATCAGTAACACGGAAACTCCCCACTAGTTTCAAAAGTGGTTTTCATACCACCCTGGCTCAGTATACAGCTGATGGCATGGTTTACTGAGCTAAGGAATAAATGTTTTTCTCAGATCAACCAAATGCACGAAATACACGTAAGAAGGCTGAAAAGTGGTGTTGGATAAGCTTTCAAATAAGATTTACCGAATGAGTAGTCGGTGGTTATCCTGGTTTAGAAAACTGCAGCAGTTTATCGTCTAAAATATATTATAAGACAAACCCCAACATCTTCCTTCACATACCTGTCAAAACCACAAGTGGTCTTGCTGGCAATTCATAGGTGTTACAATGACATTTAGCAGGGTATTTGAATGACGAATACATAAGTCCCTGTGCAGCGTATCAGAAAGCTGAGCGGGTGTATTCCTGTGATGCTACCGAATAACATGCAACTAGCTCAGTCGAACTCACGCGTCGGCAACGAATGTGTTTAAAACAGAAGGTCAACTGACGTTTGCAGCTGTAGACCACCGTTATGGATGAAACGAACAAGGGTGTAACATCAATATTCCACCGTTAGGTGAAGCCACCCAGCTTTTTGACTGAAACCGCGCTAGTAGCATTTACTTTCACAATCCCAAATGAACACACCTTATTTCAGATGACTTGCCAAAACTGCATTAGAGTTTACTGAACGAATATTTGACCTCCGGATAAGCTTCTGACAAAAAATTAAAGAATCCAGGAATCTAGGGCAGGATTTCTAGATTCGGTTACCTGGTCGAAAATAACTGCTGGATATCGCCACCAGTATAATTGGAAAGAATAATTCACATTATTAGGGATGAGGCTGACTATCTTAAACTTCCTATAATACTATCAGCCTGGTAGTCCCTATCGGATTATGTCTCAGAGACTGTCAAATGATGCATTTCTTATTTTTCCTCATACTTAACACAAAGTCCTGAACTATTTCGTTGACTGGAGTGACTCACTCATGAATATGTAGTGAAATTACCGAAGCAAGATATAGCAACTAGCATGTACATTAAATAGAAGTAACCAGTTTTTACTTTTAACCCACAATATCATCCATGTCTTACGATGATTCCTAAGACTATCTTGCCAACAAGCAGACTTACATGACAGCAAGAGATTGTTACGAAAACGAGACACTGAATGCCTTCAGGAACTACACGATTCAATTTAAAAAATTAAGTGATCAATTCAAAAATGAAAGATAAAACGTTGTTTGTATCACACCGATGAAAGTAAGAAAATTGCTGTTACGCTGAAGTTAACGCAGGTGTTTTATAAGATTCAGTTATGGATACATTCAAGCGAAGCAAACCATGTGAGCTTCTTTTTTGCGTTGATGTGAAAACTGACGGTATGCTTTGAATCAATTTACACGTTAATACCAGAAAATATTACAACCTATAGACAAATGAATAAGCTCAATAAAATCCCAATAGGTCAAAGTTGTCCGCAGCTGATGTAGCGACAATGAGACACGAATACTGTAAAACTGTCAACAACGCTCAGAAATGTAGACATGCCATGGAAAATCTCATATTGGCGTGTTGTCAGTTTCCGCCTAAGGTGGTACCTAACGGACCGGTAAGCAGAGAGGAAATTGTGAAGCATCAGCAGGGCGTTACATTTTTGAACGCCAGTCCAATTACAAAATAATATTTCGAAATTAGCTGCCAGTATCGTTAGAGTGAAAAACCACACCTTTACTGATCGTTACGCTCAAGTGACTGTAGGCCAGAGGAAGTCAAGTATCCCGGCGAACTTTCTTAGAGCGCTTAGTTCGGGAGTTGTTCAGTAAAATGCGCATGGCTTTAACAACGAATGACCTGTGAGGTCCCACCGAAATCGATCATCGTAAGTGACTTAAATGACAGCTTTCTTATAACCGCAAAGGTTGGTGTCTGTCAAATGATCAACAATAGCCTTTGTAACTGTTGCACTCACAAAGCTGTCTCGCCACACTGGTTGATGTTTACCGACTCTGTCAGACGTAGGCCTAGTAATAAAGCGAATGTATGCTGCCGACACCAGTTGGTTGTAGAACTTGGGGGCCTGGCCTGCGATCTGATAGTTGGAGTAGAACCAATAGGCGCACCTGCAAGCTGTTAGGCTGGTTACTTTGAGTGATTGGTTCGGTTTTCTTACGATCACTTTTGCTAACAGACCGCCTATACATGGAGTATAAATTATAACACGTTTCCACAATAAACTGTAAACAGGACAGATCTACAGATGATGAAGGAACGGAAATCCCAAAGTGGATGAGTTGATGATCGCAAGTACAATCACCGTACTACTTTCGTCTGATCCAAATCTCCTTTGTTTCGTTAGCATTAACAAGAATTTTCTATCTATTACTCTTCAACTGTTTAGCGAATTTAATAGTCAAGAACCGGGTCGACCGCTGTTAAGTTGTTAGCACAAAATCAGTCTAGCTCACGAGCAAACGGTCGGTATTCTGCCAAATTACCTTTCTTCTAATTCACTGATAACTAAGTTCATATTCATTGTACTGTAATGAGCCTGACGATCAAACAGAGGAAAGTTCTGTCCTCACTGCCCATTCGGTGAATTCAGTGAGCATTTTCGGCCGAGCTAATGGAGATTGACAAGTATGATTGGTTGAGAGCCAGTCATACATAGAAACGAGTCATCCAGACAAGTCATATACTCACCGGCAGTGAAACAACAAAGTGTAACTTAATCTACGTATAACAGAATATCGAACAAATCTACTACTCTGCACTACAAAATACTTATGACCCATTGAAGTGGTACTTACAAGTTTGTTTGTAGATAACTGAGGGGAGGTCGGAACTGTGACGAAATTTACCAGTTAAAATATTCAAGTTGAGTCATTCATACGGCTTTGTCATAATTTCCTGAACGACCAGAATATCACGGTGCGCTCAACTCTCTACCACTGCAGTGCAAAACTGACCATAGCAAACCATTGTAGTCAATGAATCAACGCGAAACAGCGTTTTCGCAAGCAAAGTTGATTCATGAAGCGTTAAAGAGCAGCCCTGCTTATAGATTCTCTATTTTTCACGTAACTAAATGTCTATATATATATATATATATATAGTACTGTTATCTACCAATGTGTCTAAAACATCCAGTCAAATGATTCAACTGAGGTCCCATCAGTTATAAACCGTGACTGGTTCTGACTTATTTGAATTTGGAATGGATAACAGTCAGATAAATTGTGCAAACAGAACGTGTACTCTTTTCTTATGTGCATTCTCCAACTTGTCCTTTTTCACAAGTTGGTTTTCAGCGACTCATCGTCAGTTAATGAGGTCACACAAAATGACTCCGAGTAAGTAATAAATGATCAAAGATGTCGACAAAAGACGGTGTCACAATGAGATCGCCGGTGGGACTACTATTTACAAGTAACTTCATAACAAGAATGGAAAATGAGCAGCTGAGGTCATTGATAGGTGAGTGCAGTTTTTATGAGATATACGTGGATGATATTCTACGTGTACTCGACAATAACGTAAAACCGACTTGCATCATAGACAGGTTTAACTCTGCACACCAAAACTCAAATTTCGTTGGTGACGCAAATGAACAACTAATTAGTCTTTTTGGATGTATTTGCACGCAGCTGCGCTGATGATTTCAGCCAGCGCGCGATATACAGGAGAGATATTTGGAACGGTTAATTCGTACATTTCAAAAATTTAATATACTTACCCAGAAAAGAAACCTAATTAAGCGTTTGTCGGACAGAACCGTGAGAATACGTAGAGATGATAGCATCGCTCAACAATCCGTATTCCTGGTACGGCATTCACACAAAACGGCTACTCGGAAAGTTTCGTAGACGGAGCCATGTAACAGTTAAATTAAACAGGTCAGTAGCATTTAGCAAGAAAGAAAGTCATGTGCAACAGCCTACTCCTCAAAATCAGTGACGTAACCGAAACTACCACAGGCAGGATTTCAAGTGAGGCTAGAAAAGTGTTTCGCGCAGCCGAACTGGTTGCCCAGTTAACTTAAACTTGGATTTTATGGCCACGCCCAAAAGATAAATTGCCCGCTTCTGCAGCATATTCCTGTGTATACTCATTAACTTTTTCCTTTGAAACCAGCCGTATTGATCGCACGACCAAACGCTTATCAGGAAAAAGTTGCGAACTCTACTCAACAGTGGGATGACAAACTCAGTCAACAGCACCACACTATCTCACCTGAAAATTTTCATTCATTTTGTTAAGTGTGATAGAAGCGTTTCATTCAATCTACTGAGTGAAGGTCATCCATAGGGGGGTAGTGAGGTGTAAGATTCTGTTCACAGCTGAAGCTATTGGAATTCACGTTTACAGCCTATTCACTAGGTGATAAAAACCGTTTCGCTCAGGCTTTGGAACTACCTTGGCTATGCTGCATTTAATAGGCCTGTCAAGACCCAGTGTCCAACCGTCTGTAGTTGGTTCGCAGACGATTAAGTATTTACCAAGGCTCCAAAAGGAGCTGAGGAAAGGTTCCGCTAAGAGTTGGTTCCAGTGGCTATTAGCGAACTATTTGATGGCTGTTCCCACCTTGTTCTGTCCCGTCAGAACTATGCACCCTGTATAACCAAACCCACAAGTGGGTGTCAGACTGTAGTCCAGGCAATCACCAATCAAACACCGGGTTGCGGCAGCCAGGATTGCATAAAGATATGTGAATTATTCTCCTCGTCTGTTGCACTTTCTTTTCTCATGAGGCGAACTTCACTTACCCTCATGCAATCCTGGTGGTCGTGACCCGTTGTCAAGCTGACGAATGCTTGGACTACAGTCTGACGTATCCACCTGTCGTGTATTGATTCTGTAGCATGCGTGGTGCTAATGGGACCAAACAAATTGGAAATGGCTATTCACCACTTCGTTGGTGGTCACCAGGGCCAACTGGTTGTTGTTGACATGTTTCGATAATTGGAATAGTACAAATAATAACACAGATTTGACTCACATATGTTAGAGTGAAACCTTCCACTTCGGACCGCTGAAAAGCGGTTGTTTTTAAAGGACGGCTGACGTGAAGAGCTTCGACCAAAATTATTTGGGTCGTGCCTGCCTACATAAATAAAACAAAGCATAAATATTGGTTGTAGCCGTTGTATAGACCAGTCACTATTAATATTGATGTGGTATTTTTTCATTCAATTGATCGAAATCAGGCCACTTTAACGGGGAGCTTCGGATTATTTTTCAGAGTTTATAGGTGAATCAACGTAATCACATATACAGCTACCCTAATAGGTAAACCTAGTTCCCTCGTTTGCTCCGTTGACGACTGCTTTTCTTTCATCGGTGCCTTTCCGATTGATAACGGAGTACTTGGCAGTACTATCCAAACTGCAAAGCTATAATAATAGGATTGAAAAATTACAAACGTTTGTCTACCGTTCCATTTTTAAACTCGAAGTTGCAAATGTCATGCACAAGTCTTTGCTTGCGAATTTTGCACTACCGCTGGGACTTATTCGGACCTCAAAAGGGGGGTTATTTGTTGTACTTACCAGCCTAAGTGTCTCACTAGCCGACGTCGTCGTAACAAATATTCTTTGTGCATGAACTTGGAAGCCAAGATGATTTTTGAACGCAAAGGTTAAATGACTGACGTAATATTCCCGGGCAAAATTTCAAACAGTTTTGGAGCAAAGTCAATGTTACAAATAGTCACTTTAATACTCAGTGTTCTCAGCCCAAAAATAGATCCCTTTCTTCATCCACGCTTTTGAAACGACCCCACAAATGAGACTAAACCTCAGTGAATCTCTACTTTTGAAGTCCCTCAGTTTCTTTCTACTTCTTATCATGAACTACGTATCCAACTTTCTATTGTATACACCGTGTGCTACCGAACCTACACTTTGTTCCCTCCAAAACTTTCATCTTTCGTCACACTTTCTAGCTTGTAAACGAATAACACAACTGCAAACAACCTGGCAAGCTTGTTTTGTAGGCAAACTACGTATTCCTTATTCCTACGTTGTGAACTCACCAGGGCTGGTCACAACGAGGGCATTTGAATGGATGTTTTCTCGGAAAACGTTTGAAAGCCTACCATTGCATATAACCCACACAGACTATCGTAAGGTACTAGAGTACAACCCGGCACATTCCTGTTTCTTGCATTAACAGTTATTTAAAATTCATTTAGATCAAAACGAATTTTTAACCTTGGGTTGAAAACACCTGAACCTCATGAACAACAGTGTTTCGGTTACGAACAGCCGTGCCCCAAACTTGCTTTCATGCAGTCAGTTAGTAGTTTGTTAACAACTTCAAGCGTGCTGGAACTGATCAACTACATTTTTTGTTTCCATATCGAATATCTCCATCTTCATCCAGCTATTGCAGAAGTTTTAGTGTGCTGTGGATTCGGAAAAGTCATCAGTATTTAGTTCAGATTGGTTAACTGACGACCCTTCACACCTTTCCAATTGTGTCACACCACATTTCCTTTGATAATATCAAGACAGTTTTGCGATTGTAGTTGCCCCAAGATCTTGTAAGTTTCACCCATGTTGCTGAAAACAACCAGTATGTGAACTAATTGACTGACACTTGCTTGGCTTAATAATCGTACTTTTGGTTGTTTACATAAGTGACCGATTTTCGCCACGAGGAGGTTGCAGGCGTAAGTCGACAGTTGATGCAGATGTGAAATGGGCAATCATTGTAGAAAAGTAAAGTGCAGTAGACACTGCGCAAATGAGCTAAGATGGTCTTTGCCAGGAGATGGTTGTCTTTAAGACAGGTCGTCTATGTGAGGGAAAGTTTTCACTGTAACACACAGACAGTGAACTGCATTGTGAAGTAATTGAAGGAAATAAAGCAGAATTTTCCGTAGCAACTCCGATTTGCTTTATTTTCCACAAATGTATGGTTTCTACGGTTTACCACGGCACTGCTGACTTCGGTCTAGGTACGAGTGAATCATCGTATGTAATTGCTGAGACACATTTACTTCCGAGTACTACCTAGAGTGCCGGCCCTTTTCGATAGAAAACAGCTACCGTCTGTTAACTCCAGACGTTGACCTCCACGACTTGGGCTTTCGAAAGAACTCCAAATCTCCAGCATCAATAAAGTTGTTGGGCTACAGTTGAGATTACTGGTGTGTAGTTATTAACCAATAATCTGGAGTTTCCAGAAACTCCCTTCCAAGTTCACACGTATAAGTGACTAAGCGCTGGTCGGTGGTATTAATGCATAGTTTGACATGAACTACAACTGTGGAAATATGTGAAAACCGTAAGTTTTCTGAAGATGGAATATAATATTTAGAATTATATAGTTGTTGCGTGTGGTTCGTATCTATCAACCAACTAGCTGCTGTACGACTGTCTACGGATGGCGAGAGATATCGCTTGTCACAATAGATGTGAATAGTGAAACCACTTACGACATATGTATCTAGCAAAAATACTCAAACGTAATTTGCTGTTAATGCCAAGTTAGTAAATTACGACAAATAATCAAACTGCCTTATGTTTAACTACTATTTCAGTTGGCTAATTCGTCAATTAATTCTACAGACGATAGGTTTTAAGTGTGGCATTCGGTAAAATTTCCATCTGAGTTTCACGGAATAACGCACGGTTCGTCCTAAAACAATGACCTAAAGAATGAAATCGAAACACAGAATCTACGGAATACGTCAAAGTGCGACTTGTAGCGGAAAGGAAAGAAGGTTACTAGCTAGTGATGCACGTCACAAATCGGCTTACATTAACCGATCTATGCATTTTGTGGATCTTGCATCTACAGCTTCTGAAATACGATCAGCAAGACTTAAGTCTAGACAAATCGGTGAGTTAGTTTTGATGACCAACCCACAATTACAAAATGAAAACTATCTAATACTTTCAATGTTGCCAACAACGTGTGAATTGAATAAGCTAGCCTTTCTTTTTTCATGTCGTCTTCTTTTCTAATCACAAGTAGGAAAACAACCGCTTCTAGTGATAGTATTGTTCTACTTCGTGTTTTGCTCCCTTTAGCCAGATGATTATAAAACCAAAGCCGGTCTTGTGTTTCTGTTCTGACTCCGTGGCTTTAACAGTGGCATCCTTCTACAGCGTCTACATATTCGGAATGCTGTATAGAATTTTACCTATTAAGTTGTCATTCCGTTTACTTCCTGCAGAAGAAACCACTATGATCCCTCGGAATGTGATTTTGGCTAATTATTCTTTCACATTTGACCCTAAGAAGTTATGACTGTTCTACCTGACTTTGCTTTCCTATCACTGACTTGACTTCGTGATAAGACTTCATCTACTAGATAGCACAGACAAGGCGAAATTAACTTTCGACTGGCTTATTTACCTGCATGTGAATATTCTGCATGTTCACATTTAAAGAAAATCATGGAGACAGTTATCACCTGTGTGAAACGTTAACCGTTTTTCTCAAGCACATTTCACCACCCGTGTACAATTTAATGGTCTCACAACGTCAAGATCTAGGTTAGCTGATACTGTAGTTTTGGAGACTCAAATCTTTAAGAAGAAATGTTAAGTACACGTGAGTGCTAAAGGCTGTTGATCACTGAGGTACTTGTAAGTTGTTCATCGTGGATTGGAGAACCTGAAGCGCAAAGATATATTAGATACTTCAAAAAACGATTTAAATTTGAATGCGTGAATAAAAATGTGACGTAAACATGAAACTACAAATTAGGTGTACACTGACGAAGGTCTGTTCCGTGCGTCTGAATGTAGCTTCACATGGCTTCAAAGCAGCTGGATAAGTTTGGTTGGTTGCTCATATACTGTAACATGCAAGCCAGCCGCTTCTATTCTGATTGTCCGTCGCACTTACGGACCGATTTTGGGGCAACGTGGAGACACCGGGGGACAGCGTTCTTCCGAAGGAGGGGTTCCAACAACAATCCTGTAAAAGGAAACAATACAGACAAGCATGAGCCAAAGGCCCAGTAAGACTTACACAAACGGAAACTAAAACGGCGTCAACAACACAGCAGCACGCCTCGTCACACAATTCAAATTTAACCTGTGCGCGCCTGCTGGTTTCGATCGCACGTTACAGTACAAACAAGAATATGATTATGGGACGTTTACATTGTAGGATGCATCCTCGTGGAAGTATGTTGGAAGATTTTCTTAGCTAAGCTATATAGTCATCCCTGACAAATTTCAAGTGACCTTTTTCAGAACCCATCGAAACTGCAATTCTTCTCCTGCAGTGTACAGCAGGGGACAACAAACTCCAGTTTATTAGGAGAACAAACTCGAAATGAACATGAACCCAAAATAATCAATAACCCGTAAACAGGAGTTACGTTATTGAACAACGTTTCAATGCCCGCATGCAACAGAGTCCAACTTTTTAACAGAGTACTAAACACAATGTTCTATTGTCAACGTGAGCCGACAGGAGCAGTTGTATATGACTGGTTCCAAAGAACACTGAGAGGTAAAGCTGAGTTTGCTTCCCGTGCAAGAGTGAGTATCCAGAGAGTTATGCTAACGTGTACGCCAACGCCGTGTTAGGATCTTGATAAGTGTCTTACCCTTTATTCATGTAGACCGACAAATGTGAACAGACTAATCAGGAATTATGGCAATCACATTGACAGGTTGGCCAGTTATAAGAGATAAACACAATAAAAGCAGTAAACTCGATTGCCTCGAAAGGGAAAACATTCACCGTAATCGTGAAAGAGAGAGAAGTAAAAACCCATGGGCACAAAAGCGCCAGTTACCCGCAGTTGCAGTGCAGTTAGCCCTGCATTAGGGCATTGTTCGACTCTACGTCAAACATCCTTGACACTACATACAAGAACGACGAAAACGTCAGTCACATTATCCTGGACGGAAGCAGTGAGTTTATGCTTCGTACACCAACTGCGGTAAACAACCTTATTGTAACGAGGTCAAACTCTGAGTAGAAGCATGCGCGCGAAACAAACGAGCGAAATTGCATGGTTACATCTTTGGAGAAGTCATGCAATAGTTAATCTTTATAGCACCAGTTGATAACCCTCTGAGGTGCGTCTACAAAAGCGAGTGTTATCAAAATATCTCATGGAAAATGTTCACCCAACAACCCCTACTGCTCGTCGTTTAGATAGTTTTGTCACTGAAAGTGTATATTAAATTCGCGGATTTAATGGTAACACTTGGTACACGTGTAGCGGTCTGAATAAACTCACCGGAGACACAAATTTAATCAGGCCGTCCCCGATACCTCCGTTATAAAAAACAAATATTGGATAACCTGAGTTCAGAAAGAAAAGACGTCAACCACAATACTTTCATCTAGCAGTTTTTTGAACAGCAGCACGTGGATAATGAAATGGGCGATATTTTCGTGTTTTTCCGACAAGGCTTTTGGACTGTTTGTTACAATAAGGGAATTTCTAGACTGGCCACGGTCATTCTGAATACAAACATTGGATTAGGAGAAAAGTACCCATCTGTTTTTTCGGGGGCTTGCTTCAGGAATTGTTAATTGCAATCTTAACTGACGAATTTGGCATTTAGCAAGCAACATACAACCGTAAAGAAACATGACGCTAATCTCAACAGCTTGCATATTACACGCATTCGCGATACCATTTGTCTGATTAATATGCAAAAACCGATTTATGTGAAAAACAGTTTAAAAGTTGATTGGACTCTTGGCATGGCTATTAGTGACATTTCTGAAAGTTTGACATCTGTTGATGGTATGTACACGTAAAACCTAGACCACAAAGTTAACTAACAAAACTGATAAACAGAAAAAATTCACGGGTAATTTTAACGTTATTGATACAATGATCTATTCAGGATTGCAACTAGCTATTTTCAGTAATTTGCAGCAGGCATTTGCAACTACATGGCTTAAACTTTGTTCACAATCTTCGACAGAATATACGGACGAGCTGGTTTCCAATATTTATATTGCACTAATATTGAATACCCGTGAAAACTTATTAACAAAACAAATATTAGAGTCTGTTCAAGTCGGTTAGCCTGCTTGCATCTGAAAACAAGTACGGCAACCCTCTCGCTCAGAATTCGTCACAATTTTACAAGCGTGCACTTCTACTGAGTTACAGGGTCAGTTTTACTCGGTCCGACCAACATATATATATTGATGCAAAAAAATTGTCGTAAAAGATGAAAGTATTGTTAGATATGAAAAACAGTTCATCCTCGATTTTCAATAACTAATAATATTTTATTTTCGTATACCAGTGCCTTTTTTGTCCCTGTTCACTCGTTGTTCAGCCTGGGTAAAAGTGGCCTTGTAACACAATACAAAACCTGTGCACACCGGTCTGCCCTTCATCCTGTCCACGCAATCGTTTGAAGATACTACACGAATCTTTCAACTAGTTTTTAGCTCCGTCCTATTAGACAAACTGTTCTAGCTCCAAGCTTGCTTCAACAACTCAAACGCACCCGTACTTCTGAGATACTGGTAATCTGAAATATTGTGATTGTCATTCTGCATACCCATGAACAACATATATAAGTCAAAGTCCTTGCTTGTTGTGGCTTGTCCAAACTCTGTAAATATATGTCCTATTGGTTCGTTTTGTTCTTACTGATGGCCTGGAGAGGTACGGCTGCGTTTGTTTAGGTTACCCCGTGATGAGTATTTGACTACTACACACTCATATCTGTTTAACATTCGACCAACTGAACCTATCTGAATACTGGTATTTCTTCGAATAATCTAATTCCACACAAAATTATGCACCTGTCACTGTTCTATCCGACTGGACAACATATTCAGTTAGACAGAAGCCAACCAAGTAATTAGTACAATTTTTCCTTGAGAAGGACAAGTTACAACAAGACGTTTACTCCTCTGCATGGCTAAATCAGTGGGTTAAAACCACATCACCTTAAAGTTTCCGATTGTGCCGAAGAAATAATATTCATGGCGATTGTTCATGGAATAAGTCCCTTTGGGTCAAACCACTGACGGTATGATCCACAGAGACCAACTCACTACTTCAGGTTGCTCAGCTGGCAGATCATACATGGACTGTATCACCAACAGCCTGCAGTGTGAATATGCCCGGCGACTGTTTATCGCTCGCCCGATGGTGATGAGAATAAGTAGTCTCTTCAGACCTACTCTTTCATCCAACGTTCTGCAGATAATTGGCGAGTCATCAGTCTGTCTGCCATATTTCAGTCCGTTTCTAATTGTTTTGGTCTTTGCCGATCAGCAAGCCAAATTTGACGGAAGTTTGCAATGTAGTGAAATGCTGATCGCTCAAATATACTTTACTCAGCGAAGACCATGTACTCCACTTGTGAAAAGAAGTGAGCAGTTCTAACAATGAAACATTCTCTCAGTTACTTTTGATGGGTGAATATTTAACCAAATCAAATGTAATAGTTCAGTGAATTGTGAGTGCGAGCCATGCAATTTTCACTCCAGTTCGGCACCAACAAGGCGACACCGACTACAACCTGTGTATGAAAATCAAAACAGTCCATAAAAACCGGTAAACGTAGCATATGGCATGGTGGATTACAGTTTCCTATATTGTTTAGGAAAGTACCACGTGTGTAACCCATGGCTGACAGCTCTAGGTCGTTTATAATCGACCGGATTTCAAGTGGCTTTGACGAGTGTTAATTACTCAGTTTGACTATCTGATCGAACGACACTATGAAAGCTTCGGTTTCAATCGAGCAGGTAGACGACACTCGTTTAGTTTAAGCGCAGTTTCATCCCTAATCCCCATAACCTGTTTTAAAACGTCACGTTGGCTAGCCGACCCATTTATGCTAGGTAAGAACGACAAAAATGATGATGAACAAATACTTATTACATGTTGCAGGGTAACCTGTATTTGATAGGCATGGCGACGAATTACCCATATCCACAACAACTATCTGTCTGTACGCTAGTCCTGCAGAAATTAACCGGAATGATTTCTGTGCACAACAGAATAACATCTTGAATGTATTCATTTGGAACATTTATAGCACGGCCCTGATTGAAAATAAAATCACGTGAAAATCAAACCGTATCGCCGGGAAAAACATTCGTAAACAGTGAATCCACATCGATTTTGCACCGAACAGAAAACGCATTCTAGGATATCTGCTAGGTCAGAAGGGTTTCTCAGGTAGTATATATATGGCGTTTTGCGGATGTAATTCAAAATATCTATTAACCAATTAACAACTTTGTGGCACACAGACTTATTCATGCACGAGTTCAGACAAAGAATTGCGTACGCCCTTGAAGTACATTCCATTCGTGATATTTGTATAACCATTAGCCTCAGTTTCCTGTATGCTGATCCATACTCAGCAACATTGTCTACACAAAAGTGGCTGAAACAACCCTTTAGACTGTAATCAAGACTGGGGTCTTGATTATCATGTATTTGTTGTGAGTGTATATGTGTCCGCCCACTCCCTGTTTCTATTTGCCTGGTATATACGTTGTGTGTTTTTCGTTCGCGACTTATGTGGGCAGTCGAAGTAAGAACGTTACAACATATCTTTCTACTTCGAGGAAGCTGTAGCTTTGTTTTCGACTCTGTCCCGTGCGTTTGTTACCGGAGAACTTTGTGCCGCCGGAGCTGACAAACACACAGTGTTTCTAATAGTGTTCTGGTAAGCTAGTGGATAGTTGACATCGCGTCACACAAATCTGCGTTACGTCCGATTTTTTACTAGTACCCGATCAAGTCTGGAATGATCATAAATGGTGCCCTCTCTGCACTCTGATATAAGGGTAAAGTGACATTCACGAATTGCAAGGAAATACCTTGTAGTGGTCAGGGCTAGTTACCGAATACTCTAAGCAAATGCAAGTGTACCTCACCAGGCTATCGGTGATAACAACAATGAACAAATGAAACAGAACAGTTACGAGGTTACCGGCAAGTTACAGTAATCAAAGGATTTGACTCACAGGAAGTGTTCAAGATGACCACCACAATGTTCCAAATTACCAATATCCGGAAGTGGGGATGTTACGGAGTTACCGTGGACTGCTGAAACGCGGTCGGAGCTGCGACGATGTTCGTAATACGACGGAGCTAAAAAATTGGGTGAAAGATCCGTGTAGTATCGTCAAGCGACTGCGCAACGAAGAGAAGAGCAGGCCGGTGTGCACAAATTTTGTATTGGATTGCAAGGTCACTTTTATCAATTTGAACAACAAGTAAGGGTGATACAAAAGTTGTTGTACAAAAGTGAAGCAACGTTTGTGAACAAAAATAAGGAAACTCTACAATCTCCAACCTACTCTGTCGGCAGACGCCACAGAGTCTGCGGTACACGGCAGTAATAACTCACAAATGTGTTGTTGACTATAAGTTTCTCACTTTCAGGTCAAATTGAGGTTCGAATTCTCGGGTTAAAATTTATTCGGGAAAAATGACGTGTAAAATGCTTGAGATTTGAGGTCGATGTCCATCTGAAGGGAGGTTATGGCGAGGCCAGATGAACATTGCATACCTATTCGACAGTGGATGGATTGAACTATCCTAAAGCAAAACGGGAACTGAGCAAAACGTTTGTCGGTTTTAGTTTTCGTTTAACTATGCAGGACGCTGACCTGCCTAGGAAACTACTCCTATACCAGAAGTAGAGGATGTACGACAGATTTTGCAGTTAATCCCCGGAGGAACGGATTCAGAGATCCGAAAAATCTCGTTACTAGTCGTTAAGAAAGTTTAGCGGGACTGTACAAGGGACGAAACTTATGAGAAATTGAATCTTTAGACGCAGACCAGACGTTTCAACACGGTACCTTAGCGCATCGAAATCGCCCAGTTTGAACCACCTACTACCCCAGTCACTTCAACTCTTTGTTACCTGGCTAGATGCTATCGTTGAAACAATACATCTCATCGTTTGAATTGCAACTGTTGTCCTGTGCTCAGTCCTATGTACACACCTTGCAATAATTCGGCGCAATTCGTTTGCATATATAGGCAGAGAACAATTTTTTTCGTTGAAATCGAGTTCTCCGAACACAAAAAAATTTGTGTATAAACACGATGTGTGAGACAATGCTGACCATCCTAGACAGATAAAACCATCTAATGTCCTCGTTTTTATCGGGTTTGTAATGGTAGGGACCCAAGTCTAAAAAGTTAGACTCAGCTTCATCTTTTTCAGTAATTCCTTACAGCGTTTATAAACAGAATCCAGCATTGCCGTTTGTCCACCCTTAGCGGTGCATCTTTCAAACTATTCAAGCAGTCCTGTAAATATTTTGGGATTCACCAACATTACATTACTTTCACAAATGACCGATAACGAATTTCTGCTGTTTAAATTTCTAGCACCAGTAGTAAACTTCTGTTCCGAAGAAGCAGATCGCCGTAATAGTTTTCCCATGACCAGACAAGGTGGCCGTACCATGTGGGTAAACTTAGTCACCCACCGAATGTTATCTAAATCGGTTTTGCACAAAACCGTTAGAACAGGAAAACTGGTAGATGCAATGCTTTTCGTATTGACTCGTCAGTACCAAATTAGATGAAACTGTTTTTTATAACGAGCAGTTAGGGCTAGGTGGGATGGATTATCGGTCGATGGGTTGGGACAGATCAATAGGTTCAGGACAGGGTCAAGCTCACGGACCATTAATTCCGAGCTCACAGTCGATTGATTGCGACAGCCTCAGCAAACCGCAAGAATCTTGGATTGGGATGACGTAATAAGATTCTGAATGCACAGGTCGGGTCGATGACGTGACCAGTGGTCAGGATGTCTTGCGACTGCGGACACTGGCTGCTTGCGTGTTTCAACGACATTGCCGTTCTTCGATAATACTGAGTTCTGCACCCATTTAGGCAAATGTTCCTTCACTCTGGAAATCAAACACCTCTCGGTTCTGCCTATGTAACTTTCTTTGCAGTTACATGTAAATTGGTAGATACAGTGTGAGGTGGCACCGACAGACTGATCTCCTTTTGATTGAAGGAACAGGCATCTTCTGGGTCCAAGCTAACACACCAAGTTCAACTGCGTCAAATCTTCGTTTAATCAAATCCATCAGTCTTGGCGCTGTTTCGATCCATACTGTAACAGTCTTTAAAAGACAATCCTATGTAAACCTTCTTCTTTCTCACAGTGACCATTTGTTCGGATGGCGGTTCCGGTCTACTACGTCTTTCTATGAAACTTCGTGGATAACCATTCGATTCGGTACGGACGTGATTAACTCTAGCACCTCCACAAGACGTCCTGTATACAGATTCGTATTGCACGTGTGAATGGTGCATTGACTGGTACGCACTTACGACGGACCGGTGTGAAACTACTAAAATTAAAGTATTGACCGGACCACGTGGATTTCCTATCAACAGCTCTTTTAATGGAGCCATCTTCTCTATGACTAGTAAGTATGACTAGAAACAGCAATGATTATCAGTTTCAAATGCATACGTTACCTTCAGGTAGGTGTGACAACTATTTAAACACTGTACTAGGTTATCTATTACCTGTTTGGACCGACTGAAGTACCATTGTACCATCAACGTAGCGTTTGTAGTATGAAATGCCTGCATCTACCAGTTTTTATGTTCTAACGGTTTTTCAGACGCTGGAAGGGTGAGAACTGTTTTAAATCGGTTTTGTTCTAACAATTGCATTAGTAAACCAACACACGGATTGCCCTCCCCCTAAAAATTCGGGTAATATGGTTGAGTTCATTTAGGTGTCCGTTTTGTTCATTGTTTGTAATGAAATCTGAGCCAAAAAATGCAATTTATATCATCACACCATCAACGGATGGTCCGCAATGCGCAAATATATCTCTGTTTTAACTCACTGTTATACGAAGGGAACCGGAGGCTTTCTTTGTGATAAAAACATCAGTCATGGGAACGAAATGACGACCATACTTACGGAGTTTGGCATGCGTAAATTAGTTGTTACTTGAAATGAGCTCTAAGTCCACGATACGGAGGTAGAACATCTCAAGACGCAACTATACAATGCAGTGACCAAAGTAGAGGTAGAACGCCTCAATCACAGACTGAAGGATTCCATCCAACTGACCACCTATGACAGTGAACGGCTGAAGCAAGTCCTAACCATAACTTTAACAATCAACCTATCCTCACAGATCAAACGTCTCGAATTATTCTGTTACTGATTAATAGTTTTGCAGATTTGACAGTTTAGAAGAGACGTAATTGCGTAAAAATTAAACCCCAGCGACGGAAACAGTGTGTCCGAGTGGGGCAAAACCTTACTAGATGAGCCACGAAACGAAGTCGAAATCTCAGAAATTTTACAGTTGTACCTTGTTCCTTCACAGCTCAGTGTGTCAAACGGGGTCCACCGAATGACTTAGCAGTTTGGCTGCTCATGCAGAAGTTCTAAGTCACTTCAAACTGGAATCCACTACTTCCACCGTTGGACTGTATTACTTATAGATCAGTTTGTTGCTCAGTCGGTAGAGCACTTGCCACATCTAGACGTGCTGTTTCCATGACTGGTTCAAAATCATTCGAGGTCTAGACTTTCCACGACTGGGTCTGTTCTGAAGTATATAACCCAGGTGATGATTGGAAGGCACATACGGACAAAGTAAGCTATCCACTGGCAATGTTCAAGTTAATGAGAGATCAACACGATCTGCATACAAGAATAATACACACGCCTGTAGCAAAACTGTAGATAGGCACATACGTTAGAACACGGAGAGAAAGATAACAGTAGGGAAAATTTCCTTGAATTCTCCACTAAACTGTGAAACTACGTTCACACCGGCTGTACATCTCTTTAGGATTCAGTAACAATCGAAGTTAATCTATTGCGCACAGTACGCGACAAAAGGGGGCCCATCTCAACTATCGAACAATGGTTCACGTGGGGACAAATTTCCATGTGGTGCTCACTTGGTACTGTGTCACTCTGAATGGTTTCGTCATCCCTTCAGCGTTATGTGTCTTGGGGCGAAATAGGGAAAGAGGGACTTCGTTGTGTCCTACGGCCCACTGGACTCGTCAGTCTGCCGTCGCGAGCATGTGTGTGCTTGCCTACATCTGTAAGTGTCGCTCATGTTTTCCTGTCATTCCTCGCCCAGTAAGCTGGCCAACCAAGTGACATTCACCTACTGCTGTTAAACAGCAGCTGTCCAATCGTTGTTTTGTTGTCGACTGTATCTTGTGCAACTGCCGGTGTGAAACATCGTATGTCGGGATTCGATGAACGTTTAATGTTCCTACTATTATTCCAAGATTATACTGAATACAAAAGGTTGTGTGTTCTAACCGATTTGTGCTGTGAATGTGACCTTGTGGCAAAGTGACTCCAATGGTACAGTTGCGCTACTAGAGAAGTCAGTCCGTTGAATCATTTGGTGGATTCCGTATGACGCAGTGGGGTGAGCGGATAACAAGGTCCAAATGTGAAATTCTGGAGCATCCGCCATGGCTTTATAGTTTAGCTGGTGGGGCGCTTGCCAAGTTTGGGCATGCTGTTTCTGTCGATGGTTCGAATCCAGCCGAAGTCCAGATTTTTCGTAACTGAATCTCTTCCAAATTCTTTTTGTGCTTCAAAGATACAAAACTGCAATAACACCTGAACTGATCAGTCTCAGTTATTTATGGATGGAATAACCTTGAAGATACTTCATCTGAGCATCGAAACGAAGAATTATTTGAAAACCATTATTTGATGTCATCGCAAAAGACTGATGGATTTGATTAAAACGAAGATTTGACGCAGTTTGCAACTTGGTGTGTTAGCTTGGACCCAGAAGATGCCTGCTTTCCTTCAATCAAAGAGATCAGCCTGTCGGTGCCACCTCACATTGTATCTACCAATTTACATGTAACTGCAAAGAAAGTTACATAGGCAGAACCGAGAGGGTTTGATTTCCAGAGTGAAGGAACATTTGCCTAAATGGGTGCAGAACTCAGCATGCATCGAAGAACGGCAATGTCGTTGAAACACGCTAAGCAGCCAGTGTCCGCAGTCGCAAGACATCCTGACCACTGATCACGTCATCGACCCGGCTTGTGCATTCACCATCCTATTACGTCATCCCAATTCAAGATTCCTGCAGTTTGCTAATGCTGTCGCAATCAGTCGACTGTGAGCTCGGAATTAATGGTCCGTGAGCTTGACCCTGTCCTGAACCTATTGATCTGTCCCAACCCATCGACCGATAATCCATCCCACCTAGCCCTAACTGCTCGTTATAAAAAACAGTTTCATCTAATTTGGTACTGACGAGTCAATACGAAAAGCATGCATCTACCAGTTTTCCTGTTCTAACGGTTTTGTGCAAAACCGATTTAGATAACATTCGGTGGGTGACTAAGTTTACCCACATGGTACGGCCACCTTGTCTGGTCATGGGAAAACTATTACGGCGATCTGCTTCTTCGGAACAGAAGTTTACTACTGGTGCTAGAAATTTAAACAGCAGAAATTCGTTATCGGTCATTTGTGAAAGTAATGTAATGTTGGTGAATCCCAAAATATTTACAGGACTGCTTGAATAGTTTGAAAGATGCACCGCTAAGGGTGGACAAACGGCAATGCTGGATTCTGTTTATAAACGCTGTAAGGAATTACTGAAAAAGATGAAGCTGAGTCTAACTTTTTAGACTTGGGTCCCTACCATTACAAACCCGATAAAAACGAGGACATTAGATGGTTTTATCTGTCTAGGATGGTCAGCATTGTCTCACACATCGTGTTTATACACCAATTGTTTGTTGTTCGGAGAACTCGATTTCAACGAAAAAAATTGTTCTTCTGCCTATATATGCAAACGAATTGCGCCGAATTATTGCAAGGTGTGTACATAGGACTGAGCACAGGACAACAGTTGCAATTCAAACGATGAGATGTATTGTTTCAACGATAGCATCTAGCCAGGTAACAAAGAGTTGAAGTGACTGGGGTAGTAGGTGGTTCAAACTGGGCGATTTCGATGCGCTAAGGTACCGTGTTGAAACGTCTGGTCTGCGTCTAAAGATTCAATTTCTCATAAGTTTCGTCCCTTGTACAGTCCCGCTAAACTTTCTTAACGACTAGTAACGAGATTTTTCGGATCTCTGAATCCGTTCCTCCGGGGATTAACTGCAAAATCTGTCGTACATCCTCTACTTCTGGTATAGGAGTAGTTTCCTAGGCAGGTCAGCGTCCTGCATAGTTAAACGAAAACTAAAACCGACAAACGTTTTGCTCAGTTCCTGTTTTGGTTTATGATAGTCCAATCCATCACTGTCGATAGGTATGCAATGTTCATCTGGCCTCG
>LOND01002005.1:13088-26583 GCA_014220965.1 Paragonimus kellicotti | reverse complement strand
TGTGTATAACCCGTAAGATCTGCTATACGAAGCATTTTAGAAAGTTTATTTGCAAACGTTTCACGGAAGTGTATAGCCTCAGAATGACGCTTACAAATAGGCTGTACTGCAAAATCATTAGTGTTACACAAGAGTGAATTACTTGGCCGGACCGGACCTTAGCTTAATAAGCCAGATTTTTTACAGTAAGAACCTATTGTGTGTGCGTGTGCCTTTCGCAATTTTGTTTGTATAACAATTAGTTCACAATTTTGCGGTTAAATTTTCGTTTCAGTCATTCCACCTCACTCAGTTGTTCTTAATTTTTAACAGAACTGAGAAAATGATGGTATCGGTGGTCAAAAAGTCACGTCCGGGGGAGGATAAGGTAAAGCCTTCACTATGACCTTAGACAGCCCACGAGTGCCCCAGTATATTACGACTGCTCATCACTGTTACTTAGTAATCTACAGAGGTAAATACTGTTACTTTCTTTTGGCCAAGCTTGAGCATTCCTTCTCTCACGTTTGGTCCATCGTTGTTTGATGCCTATTTTCCCTAAATAAGTTAAGCACTGTCCAATATTTCGTGTTTGTTCACAAGCAGGTGACCGCCCTGTGTATCGAGGCAGTGCCCTGCCTCGACACACTTAGGGGTTGAACTACGAAACTCTGGGTTGCAGATTGATTGCACATGACCATCGCGTTAGATACTTCACACAAGTGTACAATTTACATAGAACCAACTTCTACTGAACTTCAGCAATAATCAAAATATCATCCAACAGGTTCCGTTATTTCTGTTATTTCAACTTGGAGTGAAGTCCTAATTGTGGGGGCACCAATTACAATTAACAGGACAGTTATTGGGTTTTCTATCAAGACGATCAGTCGATCTGAGAATTATACAAACGAGCGTAGTTGAGCGTCTGGGCATGATAATTCAGTCGTGTCTAATGTGAGATCAATGGCGCAGTGGCCAAAACGGCCGCCTGATACGAGCTTGGCCGGAATTATAATCCTGGATGTGTCTCTACGTACGAATTCTAACAAGAGGTAAGCTCGAGTTAAATGGGTCATTTTAGACAGGGCTGAATGAAAGACAAATGGAATGGGAAAACTGTGCTCAGTCAAATGTTGTTTTTCTTATTAAAACAACATTTCCCATTGTTCATCAAGAGTTTAGTTTCAATACGTGAAGGAAACGCAAGGTGCCATGGACGAATACGCAACATTGGGATTCAAAACTTGAGTGGGTACTGAGAAGCTGATTTTGACATATTCCACGTTGGTTCGAACCACTGGTACTGAAGATTCATGATTTTGCTTACGGAAGGCAGGCACACGGGGCTTCAAATGTAGAAATTTGACGGTGGTACAAGCGTTTCCGCAGAGGAGAATATTGGTAGATCAGTCCATGCATTGGCTCTTATCTAATCAACTGGAAGGAGTCAGTTGGACTTTATTGATGAACACATCAATGGTTCAAGGTACAAGATCCCATTGCGAAAATGATTGCTTCAGCTACACACAATGCGACCGACCGAATGGTTCGAGATACTAGTGCCTCAAAAGATCGAAGTAAGCAAGGGTTCAGGTCGCTTCAAAATGGTGATCTATTTAACCATCTGATCTAAACCCCACAGAACATCTTCGTGGTCATTTTGTTCGCCTGACTACCAAAAATGTGAAAGCGCGAAGCTTTGCGTCTCAGATTTTTACTTTTAAGTCGAACTAGAACATATTGCGGCGCTCACCAATAGTATAAAAAGAATGTTGGGTGTGAAACTGTGCAGCAAGGGTGGATCAACTCTTTATCAGTAGGTAAGGGAGAAAGTTGCAATTTAGGGGCAAATAAATACAATCCGCCTTATTCAAGTTTTATCCAGCCGTGTATAATGTTTGAAAAGTGTTGTCCTATGGGAGAAAATAAGACATCTAATGAGACATCGAATGATCGGAGGAACACTCGTTTTCTACGAGAGTCGCCCATTGAAACTGATAGTTAGGTGCTCGTAAGTAAACATTCAGCAAGCTGCTAATGCCAGCAGTGCGTCTTTAACATAAAATAAAAGCCCTTTCGCTGTTCTTATCCACTTGTCTGTTCAGTAGAGTACATTAGATGGTCCCCATGTAGGAAAACGTTGCATGAACTGAGTGAATGGTTTTGGTTTCATGCAGTTACCGATCGCTTGTACTGAGAAACGTTTAATATTTTTGGCGTGCAAGTTCTCATTTCTACTGGTAGACTCCGTTTGAATAAAATGATGAGGCAACATGTTAGAAGGAAAAAATTTCCGCTGTATATCAGAGTAAATAGTTGGCGTGCCTATTTGAAGTCTGATCCGATTGCGGAAAATATGGATAGGTCCTTTAGCATTGTGCCCACAAGCAGTCTGGCCGTAGTTACCAACTGAGACAACAGTTGATTAAATTCTGACTAAATGCGGTTTCCTCCCCCCCCCCTTCCTGTCTGTAATAGCAACAAGCTTAATTGCGTAAGGCACAAAGGTAACCGGCCACATCAGGTTAAGGAAAACCATTGTGAAAACCTAGTCGATTCCCCGCATATCCACATCCCAAAACAAAAGCCGGCCTAAAAGCTGACCACTCCAAGTTCACTTTAGAATACATCACAACTGAACAAACAGCCTCATTATCTTATCCCTTGGTATTTCTAAACTATTCTGTTGCGTGCTGGGCCAATTAGGCTGCAGTTTGTGACATTATGTGTGCTACTGATGCCAACCAATGACAGATGTACATCTATAAATCCGTGTTAATATGCCATAGATAACCCTTTACTGCAGCCAGTCAGAACTTTTATCCGTATGAGATACTTGAAGAGGGTGTTTAGAATCCCGGTACGATTCCTAAGACTATTTGAAGTTCGTAGTTCCGAGTACTCCAAACGGATATCGTGAAAATGAACTGTTTAAAAGTTGGCAACAGAACCGTCCCGAAGTTACGAATGAAACCGAAGAATGCCTCAGGTGGCTGATGTTGTGACTTCAGCTGAATTTTATTTTGCTGTGTAACTGTGTTAACGCACTATCTGCTTTGAACGGCATAACGATCGTAGATATTAATCTAAAGGGATACGTGTACTCCAGAAACTCTGGCATAACCTAGCCAGTCCACAGTGCATTACGAGATTTTGAGTTTGGCTAATTATTTTGTTTCTCAAGCAATTTCGACGGTCATACCTTTCACGAACAAACGTTTTAGATTGGTTTCCAAAATTTTATTCACATCTAATAAATCTTGTTGTTATAACTGTTTATGAGGGTTACACTGTTGAGGGCTGAGTTACCCAATGGAGAAAAAATCAACCAAAATCTGAGTGTCACTTAGCATTTTCAACTCATTGAAAAATAGCACTCGTTTTATAGAGGAAGAGCATTAATCAACGTGGCTGCTGATAGACATTTCGAATTAATTGGCGTCAATCGATCGCAGCTTGGTTTGCAGCAGCTTGTGTGTTATTTCCGATCAAGTGAACGTTTATCTTTCAGAAGACTGCTCCAGTCCAATCTCACTACATACACTACCCATTATCCCGAAATAATTACACATAATTTTATGAATGCGGTCTTAATTGTTATAAGTTGATGATGGTAAATGGTTCAGTTTTGGATGAGACCGTGTTGAATATACGGTCATAACATGCGTTCAAAATGCTGCTCATAATGCATTTTTATGGATCACATCGCCCATGTACAAAATGAGGAAGCTAGGTGTGATTTCTAAATAGCAACCGGAATTTATATACGATTGTTAACTTAAAGTGTTTCATCAGAGCAGAAAGAAGACATATTGCGATATGTTAACATTTCATTTACTCTCATCAGTCGCAAACGTAAAACATGCTAGTTATATACATCATATAGATAAGGACAAACAGGGACTAGACACATCTACAAGCACACCAATTATTATGTAATCACGACCATGGCAACCCGATAGGTTGCCTCAACCACTTTTGTGCACATAACGTCGGCTGGTAAGTTCGAATGAGCATCGCTTCGCAAAAAGCTAATAACTTCGGGTTTCGATTGCGCAACAATATCTTGAATGAGTTTAATGGGTCAACTTGGTGACCTGTTGTCATGATGTGTTTAGCAATCGATGACGTTGGATTTCGAGCCGTCAGTGCACCAAGTTGAGGCTGGTGCATCATCTGTTGTTTCAACCACTTCGGGTGTGTTCGGCGACTCGCTGTGTCAGGAAACAAAGTTGAGGGACCTGAGGTGGACAAAATTTGACAGAAACTTTGCCAGATCTACTTCATTGATTCACAACTTGAAGAAGATGTCATTCGCACGGTATCCTGGTCCTGTCTCTTGATGTGCTACTTTGTTGGAACCTACCTTTTCAACCATAACTGTGTCGGTCGGCAGTAGAGTTTTTGCAGGACTATTGCAAGGATTGTTTCAGTTAGCTTATACTACCTAGCACCTCTTCTATCTTGAAAAGTGGTCAGGCGTGCTTGTTTTACGTATACTTACACACAACAGTAAGTTTTGGTAACGCACCATTGGAGTGAGTGCGTACGGTAATGTTTGGTGATGGACGACATATATAATGTGAAATTTAATTTAAAAAGAGAATGGGTGTATCTGTGGAGTTTATGGAACCTACAAATGAAACGATCTTTACATGCATCCGTATCCAAACTGTAGCTCTAAAAACTGCACTTTATCAGGGTGCTTTCCGTTAGGGAATCACATATTGCATACACTGAAGTCTTCAGAAAGTAATGCCTTTATTTTCACTAACAAAAGCTTATAAGTTTTTGTATACCATCCGTCTACTCTTATACGGCAAACTTCCTTCCGTCATACAATTTAAAAATAGTTACTAAAGGAGCCCGTAATTTGGGTTTATCTATCGATTTGTGGGACGTTCCAGGCACGACCATTTCCGTGCACTTCAAACGGATTACACCGAAGTATAGGTTAGTTGATTTTGTTTGCAGATAGTTCAACAAACTGGTTTCAATCCCGTTAACACTGTTGACTTTTCACACTTTCCACTTTTTTGTCCTAAGTTATACAAGTTTAACTGCTAGTCTCTTTATCTAAACAGTGTAGGTTAACGAAACTTCTATCTCGCATATGCTGGTCGGTCCGCATTTGTTGGTTCACTCGATTGTATACAACACAAATCTCAACGCCAATTCACTCGGCTAAACCAAACTTCAGTCTTGTCTGCACTTCCCCACAAACGTAACTGGACTACCTACAAGGCTCCACAGTGAGGAGTCGGTTCGTGCTTCTGTCAAGGGAAGGAAAACTCATGGACAGTTGTTTGAACCACTGTCCTGTTTTACTAGACGTCTACGTGCAAACTTGCATTTGCACATGACGTACATGCATTCTGGACCTACAGCGCATAAAAAGCTTACCGCGTCTTATGTGGGTAGGACGGCATTTTTGAAGAGTTCCTGTCGAGTACATAGCACTTCAAAGGGAACTTGCAATGCAAATCAACATTTTTTATACTCGACTTCGTCTACTTAGACAGAAGATACTGAAGTATTTCTCCATCGTTTTATTTTATCAGTATCTAGTCATCTCAGTGCCGTACTTCAGGCTGTTTATCAATCCTCTTCCATAGTCCAAGAACAATCGATTCTGACGATCTTACAGTGCGTCGAATTGGTTCTGTCAACTAGAGAGATCACACACAAAAAGGTCAGGCAAACTACAGACGCCGATTCAGTTAGGCGCTTCAGGACTATCTGTAATTTGACTTGACCTATGGAATAGATGGCGCAAAACCTGTCGTTACGTTCCTCCCCAAACCAAATGGCCTATAAATATTAGAATACACATCTGCACGCATGCACCTAAGAGTTAAAGGTCATCCGTATAACTCAACGTTCCGCTGACTAACGTAGTAACTTCCCATCAGTGGACTTTTTTGCACCATACCTTAGACAGGTAGCTGTATCGGAAATATGTCAACACTTCACTGCTTCTGTTTACTTCGAGGGAATTTAAACGATACGAAACATCCAATTCTCTTGTTACTGAACCGACGAGATCCAATGTTGAATCACATTATATTACTTTCTTCATGTACAAGTGGTGAACTTAGCACTGGCAAGCGATGGTTCCTCGTGGTGATGTAAAACCAAGTGGGTCGGTTTTGAACCTCAATCCTCAACTAGCACGTAAAGCCAATTTCCACCACTATTTAGTCAAAAATCCCTCTGAAAACTGAAGAAAAATTAACAAACGTGTAGTATTTTACCCAAATCAAGTTGTCCGTGTAGGTTTTGATGCTTCGTGATGCTCACCCTCAATCCGACACTCCACGACCAGTTTCGTCCTTGGTTGGGCCCATCTGACGGAAATTATCTGAACGGGGATTGAACCGGGTACCCTTCGCATTCACCGACAGTGCTATTGTCCTTTTTGTAGTGTTTGCGGATAAAACCGATACTTTCTGACTGGTGCGACAAATGTCATTCGAGATGACTTTCAAAGAAAACTTCTCGAGTTGGTTCGTTTTCAAATACTACTGGCATCAAAAGACACGTCAGTCTCACATATATGGGTCTTGGATGGAACATAAGGATGGCATATCGCTGAGTAATCTGTTAATGTCGAACTTACATTAACGTATACTCCAGTAATGACTGACACAACCGTTAAAGTTCATCAAAGAAGCACTTTAGATACGAACTATGACAGACAGCTCTAAGCAGTCTAATCTGGATATGGAATGGAACGTTTTGGTTTGATGTGGACACAATTCACATCCAGTCGTTGGTCAGCAACGGACTGCTAAGATTAATCAGCAAAATTAGCAACGGGACGGTTTAAGATAGTCAGAACAATCTCAGAATTTCCTCTGGTGAGTGAAGTCTGTTGTTGAAACTTTGCACTTCAATAACTAGGTTCTAGAAATGATGGTTAGCGTGTTCGGATATATTCTGACGGAGACTTTTGCTTCGGGTTGCACCTATAAAACTATGTAACCTTTAGGTTGTCAGAAAAGACAAGTTATGATTCAAGTCACATGTCAGCTACGCACATGTGTATGTATTTCACTGAACTAAACTAACGTTTAGTGGTTTGAAAATTTCGCACTACAGTGCTGATACGATGTCGAGGTCATTTTACAAAAAGCACGTACACAAACCATAACTTAACTTTCAAAGTGCCATAAAAACATTGTTTCATAGCACAATTGAATGACATACACCCAAATGTCAACAAATTCACATACCAGTCTTTTTTCAGCGATTCTGTAATGACGGTCATTACGCGCACCACGAAAGGAGTTTTCGAGACCGACAGTATATCTAATGTTCACGCAGGTGTTCACTGAAAACGACGCGCTGATCTGATGGTTAAGTCGTGCGCTGCTATTTATGTATTACTTAACGCTATCCATTCCTACTTAAGTGGCATACTCGACTCTAACGGTTCGGGTTAGAGAAGGGAGGTCGAGTCTAACCATTCTGAACCTAATGTCCGATTACTCAAACCGGCAGCAAAGGAGACATAATATAGAATAACGAAGCCTACTTCACAAAAACCCAAACGCCAACAGGTCAGAATGTTACGGATTTTACAAAATCAGCCCAGAACGATAGCCCAGTCAGTTTCGTCAACTGGCCGGTACCTTCTAGTGACACATCCCAGTGATAGTGCTACGGACAAGTTTCAGATCAGGAGTCCAACTATGAGTGACGGCCACTCCCCTTTATATGCCACCATCACAACAGAAAGCTGCTTTGTAAACAACTTCAACTGATTGGTGGTAAATGCTTGTCAGGATAGTAAAAACAGATGGAAATAATGTGAGCTGGTAAGATTGCATAGTATTTTCTCATATATGTAATGTTTTGTTGCCGATGAATGATCGATGAGTTGGCTGAACCAAGTTGAATACCGCTCATATTTTATCACGGATTCCGGATTTAGATAGAATTAAGGCCAGCCCCATTAAAAAAGAATCACTGCACTCAGCGTGCGCTCTTGTTATGTCTCAAATGTAATGCGCATCGACAGCAGCTAACAAGGTGATTTCAAAGTTTCTGCTCAAGTTAGTCAAACAAACGACGCATGACTTCAAAGTGAATTCGATGGGGAAATTTAAGTTGGTACTTCTGTTGCGCCTAATGTGAGCTCGAGCGCTACTCAGATGACTAAATAATTTGAGGAGAACACAATGCAACGTACTTTGTTATTATTACTCCAGCTCATGTTATAGCAAGTCCAGTCGACTCTGCACTGACACGGTGCAGAAGAAGAAATTTGATGTTGGCTTGCGTTTCTAAAGGTTTCGCAGCAAAAGCAAGCTGATGTCAAGTATTCTTAAACAGCACAACCGTTACAGTACTAGCCTTTCATCTGTAACTTCAAACAGTCTGCAGCTTGTAAAGCTGATCTGGGGTTTCTTTTCCTCGTATTCCACTAACAAGCATCATTGGCATCGAGGTAATGTGAGACCTAATATGTGATATTCTGCAATGAGTTCTCTATGCCGACCCGAATCTCGGGGGATTACCATCGCTAGTTAAAAGCGAAATAGGTCGACCTGGAACGTGTACACCGCATCAGGTCTGAGCAACGAGAATCTATAGGATGTGGCCACAAAGTAGCCCTGAGAACGCTTTGGTTGAAGGAAAAGTTGTTGGTAATGGAGTCGGACAAAAGCCGTGGAGTGGTATTCATTGATCGCATGACTCATGTTACCAAAAGAGAGAAAACCCTTCCTGTCGTCAGCAAATTTCAACCGAAAATTCAGGCACGTCATTGGGAACAGAACTTGAGCAGATTTATTGGTCTAGTGACAGCTGCAAAACTGCGATCGCCAAGCGGGTTTCAATCACCACATATGTATGGTCACCCGAAGCTTTACAAGCACGCAGTACCACTGAGGCAGATATTGTCTGTGGTTAGTTTGGCTTAGTGCTGGTTGACAAAATGCCTTGCAGATCTATTAAAACGTGTACGGACATCATTCACTCAGTATAATGTAAAGGATGCAGCTAGGATGGTGGGCCAGCTGAAAAAAGGGAAGTTCTGCAAACGTCGATCGGCGAAAACGGATAGTACATCTCTCCTCACAGTTATTTTGAAAAAGTTAACTGATGGTCCGCTTTTGATAAATGGATTGAGAATAACACAACGTTATGAGCAAGTTGTAATACTCTACGTTTCAACCACCTCGGGTGGCCTTCCTCAGGAGTGTTGTATGATTTCGATTACAACACTCCTGAGGAAGGCCACCCGAGGTGGTTGAAACGTAGAGTATTACAACTTGCTCATAACGTTGTGTTATTCTCAATCCATTTATCAATAACATGTTAAACACGACGCCCAAACTGTTTGACTTCATTCGTACTAAATTTGGTGCGGATATCTTACAACTGATGGTCCGTTTGTTTGTGTATACGTGTGTGGTCTTTCATTTCTTTCTGTTCATCCTGATTGACTCTTCTGTGTAGATAGGAAAACTTAATTATTTATTTGACGAAATGCGCCGAACATTTGGTGGAGAACAAATCGTGCAGTTTGTCGTTTGAAACTTATTT
The DNA here is from genome assembly GCA_014220965.1 of Paragonimus kellicotti. Classification (NCBI taxonomy): domain Eukaryota; kingdom Metazoa; phylum Platyhelminthes; class Trematoda; order Plagiorchiida; family Troglotrematidae; genus Paragonimus; species Paragonimus kellicotti. The sequence goes on along the minus strand of LOND01002005.1, from coordinate 17,049 downwards.
TTTAAAATGCTAATCGAAGTAACCATTTATAAGGATATGAGGGAGTAGTATAAGACACATTGTGGAAGCTGACGTTACTAACGTTGAACGGATCGACCAGAGTGATCAGATGGTTTGATTTGACCAAGTACGCAGCGACCGCCGATGAGCAAGCCTTTATCGATCCTCGAGCTAGCCACGCCGGATGATGCTCCCGCATGCGTTCAGATAGTCGTCATTGTTGTGCAGCTTATTTAACGTGTTTCACAGGAACAAACGAAGTAATAAATACAAAAGAGGCAGCATGTACAGCAGTATATCTTTTAGCTGGGGACGCAAAACTGGTGTGGAGGTAAATCGTACACGTAATTGAGCCGCGAAATAGGTTTTGTTAAGTGCTACGTTAAGTCTCCTGGTTATATTTTCAGCATTGCTGTCGCCTTGAAAGGCAACGTAATATAGACAGGTTTTTTGTCTACAATTTGCGGTACATCTGCCTTTGTGCTAATTATCATGTGCTTACAAATAAGCAGTTCTAACTAGTCATTTTTAAGGAGTGTGCGAAATATGAATTGTTTTTCTTCTATGATCTCACCTGAGCAAACTTTCACGGCTCTATCTAGTAAACAACTCAAGTTACTGGCGTTACATAATTAGACTTCACGAGTTTGACTAACTTGACATTAATGATTACCATCCTCACCCTACTGATGTACTATCCCCGGCGAACCCATATAAATGTGTTGTATTTAGCCTGATGATGAAGCACTGAAAACAAGCTTGTTTGTTACGCGTTTCTTCTCATGACTAAACCGGGCATATTCACGGAACTTAAACAAAACAGTCTTTGTTAAGCTCCTTTCCTGCCTGAAAAGTTGGAATGTCGGCTGTGTTTACATTTTGTTGTTACCGCTTTTGCTGTCCAGTTGATTGTTTTTACTTGCCAGTAATCCTGAAATATTTCGGATTCTCCCAGTATATTGGTGAACACTGAGAGAAGCACGAAACTTAAATCAATTAGACGTGGTCCCAGTTGAGGTGTGTACTTCTGGACCGATGATGAGTACGGCCGTGGGAAGCAATACAAATTGAAAATAATTTATTCAGACGACGCTGAGGCATGCTAAAACCATAATTTTCTGGAACACTGTATATCAAAGCTGCCACAGAGTGCATCACTTGGACGGAACGCTCAAAAGTAACGGCGTACTTGTTTGACTCATTTTGCACACTCCAATTGCAAATGTATGACAAGAAAGAGAGGAAAACCAACAAATGCTATTAACCAACAACCTCTTGATACTCATCAATAATCGAAATATATCTGAATAGATTTAATGATTTTTCCGACTGCAACTTGATGTAAAGTTCTAGTCATGGGAGCGTCGATCGAAGTTAACAGGACAATAAATGTGTCTCATCTACAGGCGATCGGGTAACCTGACCGCCATTCACAAGCAAACACAACTGCACGTTTGCCTGTGATAATTCACTCATTTATAATGTAAGGCAAATGGACACAGTGGTCAACATGGTCGCCTCGTAAATGTTTAGCCGGAGTTCAAGTGTCAGCAGTGACAAGGATATGCACTACTGACGAGTTCTAACAACCGCAAAACCCGAGCCTGGTGCTTATCTTAGAAATACGTTGGCGGAAACATCCTCGAGAATGTGGGATCTTCAATCAACTGTTTGATGTTCACCTTATGGTAACTAAAATCCATCATTACCAGACAGCATCGTACAAGGTATCACAGACTGACCTTATGACCTGTGATTTATGAGTGCCTTTCGATGAACAGTGACGTTACGTACTCGTTTAGTGTCATTCACTAATGGGTTCCTAAGTACATTTGTCGACCACGTTAAAATATTCTGAATGTGGTAGTTTCAGACAACCCTTTTGTCCTATCGATGTATAAGTTTACAAAGTTATAGGGTACTCGATAAACGAAATGACTCTCAAAACGCTTCAGACTTCTTTGTGTTGACCACAGTTGACCTAGTCAACTGTGAAACAATTTCTGCGGCCCCCAGCAAACATTTTAACCTGACATGATTCATTTTGTAAAATATATGTTTTATATTGTAGCTTTTGGAGTGGTGCTTAACGCAGTTCCCGAAGTAACTTCACATAGCAATTCATGTTCTGCCGCAACCCTATCTTAGTTAACTTGTTGGTTAAAACTAAAAAAATTGCCTCCATTCAAAATTTTTAGTTAGAAAACAACAAGTTAATTGTGCCTACTGGATTAGCTCACCGTACTTCATTATCAAATACTTTACACGGCGTACCGAAAAATCCACATTTAATACACATTCCAAAACACAGTACGTATGACCTCGTTTATAAGATTCTTTGCTTTACTTCAAGGACAATGTAGTCATGCAGAAAAATGATAAAGGTTAATCCATTGCACCTCATTTACAGCCCGATTATTCGGGAGCGCGGAATATCGCATATGGTAGGGCGATTAGCCTTCACCTTTGCTTGTACAAGCGTGCCTATACTAAGATTAACAGAAAATGGAATGGGATAGGCACAGTTAGTGCTAGATAAATTGCTTACCAGGTGGGTTCGCACAGTACACTGTGAAGACAAGTAAAAAAGGATATACACGATATCTCTGCTCAACCGCTTTTTTTAAATGAAGGTCCTTCATCATCACGAAAATTTCAAGGTGCCTGGCTTTTCCCCACAAACATTTGAGGGATAATAATAGCCATAATTTATGCTAAAACACAGCACTGTAGTGAAATTTACCGGAAAGAAATTAACGATTTGACTGAACACTTAACTGATGGAGCATTATCTTCCAAACGAATGTGGATGATATTCCAGGTAAAATAATTTGGTTGTCTACTGTGAGGAACTTGGTGCATTTATCAACACGGTTGACTTTGGAGTTCGTGAACCGGAGTTTACATCCCGGGAAAGTGGGCTGAAACCTAACCTGTTCAACACTTGCACTAGGTCTACAGTTAACGGTGCTATAAGTATTGGGTAATTCAGACCAACTTAACTGACGAGCACGTAGTTTATGTTGACATAGTCGGTAACCAACTCACAATCATGAGACAGACTGAGTATCTTCAGAATCCCCTTGGGTGATGCAGGTCAGTGTTTTGCGGTGGAGCGACGTTGGCCTTTGGTGCACGATTTAGCCGTGATGACAGATTATCGAGTTCGTAAATTCAACGGGGGGATTTATTATAAAAACTGTGTTCATAATGACTATTAGATTCCACCAATGGCGCTGTGGTCTGTGGTTGGAAGTAAACAGATCATCCTGTTGGAACAGGTAAGCATCCAAAAATCAAATACCAAACACCGGTAACATCGTGTTGACTGACGAAGTGCTTCGTTACCATTCTGAAACCGAATATTTTTTCCTGTTTTTTTCGCTGAACTGGGTCGTTGCTCAAACAGGTACTTCCAAGTTGACGAAATGGTAAAAGCGAATGTCGAATTCTCTTTGCTGAGGTCATTTTTCAATGTCGCTGTTTTCACAAGTCTTTCTCGTGGTCGTAACATGGAACTGCATCAAAACCCCTTTGTCGTCGTTCGTCGTAAGATTATCAAACTTGCCAAAGAAAGTGACTACTACATACATACTTCCATTTAATTGCAACTATCACCTTGAAGCCGAATGCTTTCAGTATTCAATTTTTGATATGTCTCGGTCAATATTACGTACACAACCCGTGTAATCGCGTGCTATAAGTCGCTTAACGCTGTCAAATGATCTGAAAAGTCACAACAGGTACGAGAATCGTGACTTTGTAGACACACCACGCATTGGAACTCCTCATCGTTTTATTTGTACGAGTGGTGAAACAAACTTCCATATGAGTAGTGGGCTTCATTCTTTTTTGCCACATATACATCGATGAACATCTATTTAAAAATACACTTCGTCAGTCAAAACGATGTTACCGGTGTTTGGTATTTGATTTTTGGATGCTTACCTGTTCCAACAGG
>LOND01002004.1:79263-90139 GCA_014220965.1 Paragonimus kellicotti | reverse complement strand
CTTGCCAGAACGCTTACTGGCAGATTACCAGCGTTAACTTTAACATAGTGCTCTCGTCAGAAGAAGGCTAGTCAGACAAAAGCAGTTCTATCGACGCTCATGTTGGATAAGATGTGGGTGCGTCTTAAACCACCTATCCAGAAAACTTCCCATCACCGTCCTGGTACCACACGCAGGGCTCACTGATCAGTAGCTAACTGTGAGCTTGCAAAAGCCACTCCTACATAGCAGACAGATGAATACCCTTCACTACTCTATTAAAATTCAAACCCGCTGCCAAGACAAACTAGCTAGTTAGTCTCAAATGTTTAGAAACATTCGAGTCAAACAGTCGACCTGACATGACTGTTTTAGACACAAGACGTTGACTTGAATTCGGTAGATTAAGAGATAATTTTAGGTCTCCTGTGCAACTTATCACTTTGACTGACAGGAAGGAGGCAGGGCTATTTTTAATTGCTCAAAGATACATGCAACCCCAGGATTCCTATTTTAATATGTAAAACACGTACCTAATAGAGAGTGTGATGGTGTCAAACGTATAAGCCTCGTCATCGTACGTGTGCACCTTAGTCCGACGTCGCAAGATATCGAAAATAAGAAGTGCATTATCACTCTTGAGGGTTATCAGCACAAACTACACCATATAACTTTTTGGAGACTTTGAGGTTGGTGAGATTCAGCTGGGATAAAAGAAATTGGCTTCTGCTGGTAGTTTAGGAACAGATCATTTAAAGTTCCTTCATGACAGCATGTTTATTCAGTATGTTAGAAGTGAAGCTTCAACTTGAGATGAGATTTGAATTAATGGTGAGCAAATACGGAATGCAGATCAGTTCACTCAGCGTTGCTGACCACTTTTAGAAAAGTGAGAATAAATGAAGAAATTTATAATTTTGTTTTAGATGGCAATCTCCAACCTAGAATCTAACCTTCAGCATGGGAAGGGTTAAAGCCGATGACCTGATCTTAGAGGTAGAAGTTCGGAATTGAAATCATCTCTCAGTTATGATATACGGAGTTTTGAAACTAATTAGGTGGGACTGTAGCTTTTCACAGAAAAGCATGTTGAACTGACTAGATGACGGTCACAGGTTAAACTCTGTTGGATGATATTCCGAAAAACATAAGCAGATAGAAGAAGAAAGAGGGATGGCTGGCTTTAGAAGCTGGTCGCAAGAGGTTTTTACCACACCCGCGTGAAAAGAACCGCGTTGCACAGAGCACTATATAGCCAAATGCTCCCCAGAGGCAACTCGCTTGCAGGTGCAGGCAGGATATTTGGCCTGGTACTTTGTGGCAGTTCACCGGCATGATTCATGAAGATGTTACATCCTCTCACATAAACAAGACAGTGTGACCGTTCAGTGCTCACGATGCATCGAGACTGCATAGTGTTCATGCAGCAATCACCTGCCCACTAGCTGGCCTGTCGTCCATTCTATTAGCCAGTCTTCTTAACCGAGATATGAAAGAAGGCATGCTGGTCCAGGATTAGTTAGAGGCCGGAGTTATAGCAAGAAACAATGTTGTAGCCAAGCAATTGGCAAGTAACCGACGGCCGGTCACTGTTGACTACAGTCTGCAAAAAGTATGCAAACCCTATGAAAGAAAGGGATTTGCTGGATACAAAACGAAGTAAATTTGTTGTATCTGAATTAATGGGGATTCGTAAGAAGTTCAGACCTGTCCAACTTACGTTTGTTGAGTGAAATAACATAACGCTTGAACAGGAAAGAGCATATATATATATATATGTACGGACTTTGATAGAGCGTTCGATTTGTCAAACCGTCCCTTCGTGTTAAATACATTAAAGTATTATCGAAAAGAATCGGTTATTATTGGATGGACTTTGAAACTAATATTAAAAAACCTGGGTTCAATGTTACTGTGGAAGAATATGGCTTGAAAGGTTACAAGGTTTTCGGCAGTCTCACAAGGCTGAGTTCTGTGATCACCACATTGTCTCACCTACGTAAGTGACAACCATTTCCATATCATTTCCACATCGTATGTTTAGTGGTGATTTGAAAATCGTTGGCACTCTCAATCTTCTTGTCATTCAGTCTGGCCTGATGAAACTTTCTGATTGGGCAGACTAGGGAAATTAGCTCTTCAGCCAAAAAATTAACCACACACCGCCAAAGACCGAAGGCGTTTTCATAATACGAGTAGTCCAAAAAGACAAATTTGGGCTAATGAAGTTAGCGATTTTAGGGTCTAGAATCGAAGCAGTTTTGAACCCGAAGCATGTTGCGCTTTGATGGCGGAGAAGTCAAGGTGTCTGTTGTTTCACAGCACAATGATCATCTTGTCCAGAGAGCCAGTATTAGGTTCAGGCCTGAAGTCAAGGCGTACAGATAGGCAGACAATATTATGAAAGCTTGCAAGGTTACTTGTTATAGTGGTCTGTGACAAGGATCCATTAAATCGCATTTGCAGACTGGAAGGCTTCAACCTATTCTTACCCGAACAAAGAAAGTCCCATTTTGACTATGAGCGGCAGACTGCTGTTCTGATGCGATTACGATACCAGCTTTTGCGGTGTATATGCCCCTCTAATGCTTATTTGTAAACCCAGGTAACTTTTCGTCGCGATTATATGCGCCGAGGCTTCATGTTAGAAATCTCAAACGACGGTATTTGGCGAATCGTTTAGTTTATTCTCTCCCCAGGTTTGCAACGGACTTGCCTCTCCTGGGGCTCTGGACCGACGGGGTCATTTCGGCATTCAAGAGCATTCTATCAATGGTAACCGATAGAAGCATTATAGACTACGTAGCGAGACTTGATTCTGTCTCCGGTTTCTTGATACCAGTGTGAGTTGATTCGTAGGCCACTACTGCGTATTAAGTACGGCATTTTTGTTCTAGTCGACGGTCCTCTTCCATAAAAGTGGCACGACTTATGTAACCTAGAGCACTACCAAGTGTACTTGTCCTCCTACCTTATCTTGCCCGTTGTGTGAAAAAATGTTACGAAATGTCTTGTAGTAAACTTGAGGTACTACGATAAACCGCACTACAATGTTCAGTATGCAGTATGTTAGAGGGCTTGCGTCGAAAAGTTCCGTTGTTGATCGTGGAGGCAGGCTGACGTAATTTATTCGGCGCCGTCGTAAACTACTATAGCAATAATTATATTTCCACTCCATTACTCTGAAATTCCGGACCTTGTTTACTTTCGCTTAACACCATCTCAGATTTACTTAAGTAATATTATTATTCGCCCAAAAGATTCATTCTTTTTCTCTTTCCCTGTCTTCCTAGCTCATGACGACCCTATGATATAACCAAATTGTGGATGCAGAGGAAAAACTGACATAGCACTCTGATGAAAAGATCCCTGGATTCTAATTATATCTTACACATAAATGTTTAATAAAACCTCCCATGATGAGCAGACCAAAAAGGAGGTTTTTGAGGGAAATAACGAGATTCTTATGTCAGAACCACTTGTAAATAGTTCAACAAGTTTGAAAATGGATATTCACTTTGATTCCTCTCCGAAATCTGTTGTAATGAATCCGTGGAATGTGGTGCGCGGTATCACTCGTCGATGGAGCTGTTAGAATTCCACATTCCTTCCTCCATGTTTTTCATTAAAACACACCGGACTATCTCGCTAACAGTAATCAACGCAAATAGTTTTGTTCTCTCTTGGTTTTCTCCAACCCTACGTGATTTTTCTCTTTCTTCGTCTGCAACGTTCATCCTGGCGAATCGTTTTGAGATCTTTCCCTATGGTCCTCAGATAAAATGAGATAACCCACTGATAGCTCATCCAACCATTCAGTTATAAGTGTGCTGTCACGAAACTATGTAGACTGCAAACTCATTGTTTCGTTGTACAGGCGGTGCAGTACGGTTTTATGACAATAATTGCAGTTGGGGAGTAAGGAAAGCATCGCATTTACATAGAGTGTAACGTTCCTAGCTGAAAAGAACATAAAGTTCTTTCAGTGAAGGCATTCCCATTGGAATGCTCCTCCATAAGACGTAATTGACACCCTAAATACACCATCAACTAACCGGAACTGGATTTGCTCCTGCTTACGCTCCACGTTTCTTACTCTGTTTTTCCGATGGACACTTTTGACGTAGAAACTTCTAAAATACGCAGATTGAGAGCTGGTCTAGAACCGTCTGCACCACCTATTATGTGTGATGACTTGGCTTTTGCGTGACTGTAACTAGACTGACCGACAATTTTTGACCTCTTATTCTTTTCTCTTCGTGCTCTTTTCGGCTACTCATCGCCGTGCTCTTGACTTTTTCATCATATTAATCCTTCTTCTCTAGCGAACGTACATCTCAGTCGTTATTATGATTAAGTTCCAAAACGTCCTGATATCCTTCACCGTGACTCTGCCAAACGAGAATGTCGGCGTAGTCCACATTAAGGAATTATATCAGTAACAATTTCACGCAGTGACAGGATAAGCTCTCCTACAATTTGCAATGGAACCCTGTCACGAACAAGTCAAAACACATGAAATCCTCCGAAGTATTTCAACGTGGGACTTGAGGATACCCTGTTTCCGCTTACCGGCCGATTTGCCGTTGAACACAGATATGCTAGGTTTGGTTGCGTATTCCTGAGTGTGTGTAAAAATAAGCTTGTACGTAGGTGTGACCACTTGGGTAAGACGATTCTAATTTCGCTTCGCTAACTCGTAAGTGCACGAATCGATTCGTTTTATCCATTGATTATGAGTTTTCCTTTTATTTACTTACATACAATACAGAGTATGAGCATATTAACATATTATTCCCAAGGCTGATATCGCCGAATCTCTTTCCTGCAGAATCAAACAGATGAATCCTGAAGCTAGTTCTTGATAATCGCGCAGAAGGCTTCTGTCTATAAACGTAAGAAACTAAACTGCCAGGCTACAGGCCGACACATCCAGTGAACTAAACTGAATACATTGTGACTTTACATTTGTTTGTAACCACTATAACAAATAACATCTTTGATAGTCACATGCGGTTCCAACTTTGTAGTGGTTAAGCTTTCAGCCTACCTTCGTTCTGATCAAGCTGTTTTTTATTTATTCCCACCCCGGAGCTGAAAACACAACCCGCTGCATGCTTTTCTGACCTGAAGATTTTCTTTATAAATTATATAGTTCAAGGTCAATATTATTGCATATATCAATGCGCCGCATTTTTGCTCTGATTGACGTTCGCGTGACGATAGTGAGACAACGACTGTGTGTATATTTTCTGAACTGTTCCAATAGCCGTAAACTCTTGATCATAGTTGCATTCACAAACATTGCAATATTTGTGTATCTTACAAGGGATTGAAACTATAGCTGATTCTCCACATAGTAAACCGTTTCCGTGTTCAACGTATCCATCTAGAAACCACGTGCGGCATCCAAATGATTTAATAGTATTTGTTACAACAAACTCAACAATGTAAGTGTCTAATCAGACTAGAGGTAGTTGGCGCACACCTGTTGTGAGTTCATAGAGTTACAAATAACCCAGTGTCTTGTCTAGTTTACGACACCATTGCTTCGCCGTACCACCATTGATCCAGAACCAACAAATAATCTACGCAGGTGTGTCATAACCATATGTTGAGATGTGGTGGCTTGGTAAAACACATGGGGCATACGAGGTCAATTAGACGGCTACTTACATAAAAAGGAATGACCCTAGTAACACAACCGTACGGGTCAGTGCGGGCCAAATGAAGGTTCCCGCGCACAACATTCTCTTCCTTTTCATTAGTGTTCGTACGTTCGCTGAAGTTTGTCTTCTAAGTGAATAATATTAACTGTAGTTATGTGCACTGAATTTCACTGCCTAATCGCCCGAATTACTTTCGAATAAAAACTCGATGAAGTGTGCCGAAATCCTGCGTATCAGCCATAAGGTTTGTTGCTAGGGATAGTATACATTCACCAATACGTTAAGCTATAGAGAGGCACGGAACGGACTGCGATGGTAACCCTGAAACAGGCGGTGCAAACTGATAACTGGACCCGAATAACTGGAACGATCCGTAGGGGTGGTTGTGATTAGAGAAACCAGTATAGCAGTTACCCATTTATAACGGCCGTGAACAGCGCATTTGGGTTTTGAATGAAGACAAGGAACGCTCAATAAACCCTATTATGGACCATGTGATTTCAGCCTATGCGTTAATCTCCGCAGAAGTTGAATTAAACTGCCGAAATGAAATTTTGTCACAGTAACATTGACTACGGATCAGTCACTCAATGAAATCATTCGAAACTTCAGAATACACAAATCAACTATAAACTGGTGTTGTTATATAAGTTGAAATTATTGGCTCACCAAAATCGTTAAAAAAAGCTTCACCAAAATTGTAACGTTGGTTAGAGTACAATAATGTCAAATCATTTGGCTTACATAAACAAAAGAAGTGAAACCATGTTTGTGTTAATTCAGTATACACTACATTGGAATTTTATGTTATACATTGAGCTCCGTTTGTAGTTTCAATTTATCACTAACATATTTCGAATGGACAGCGTACAAACGTGCAACTTTTTTTATTGATTATCTGTTGTAACTCATTTATGTACCGGTTTGGTGAAACCACCTCTACCTTTGATGGAAATCACACTCGTCACCTGAGTTACTACCGCAATAACACAACGGGGTTCCCCTAGAGCAGCGTGCTGATGTCATATTTATGTACGACTGTGTAAGTTGTGTTCATGGTTTACTGGGCATTCGGCCTACGGTTGTCCGTGTATTCGCTTAATTCAGAATGAACGTTGAGCTTCTGCCTTCCATAAATCGCTCTCTTCTGGTGTTTCCAATTCGTTGCAGGCCACATTTCTACAAGCTGCCCCTAAGTTTTCAGGCTTTGTCGGACAGTTGTAGTGGCCTAATCAATCAAATGATAAAAATGACTAAAAATATGGTAATACCAAGAAAGGTTGTAACGGTAATGGATAGGCTCCAAAGGTAAGCGTACAAACAAAACAGAAGACGTATCGGTAAAAAGGAACGACTCACTGATAAGTCGAGGTCCGCTGAGTTGAATAGACCACACAAGAGGGAAAGACAGCGCCAGATGAGTTTAACAAAACGGTACATACAAAACGTACAAAAATGAATTATGAAATATAACTGTGAATTGTGGACACTATAATACTCCCCCACCAGAGCGTTTGTTGGTAAAACGAAAGCAGGGCAATGAAGAGAAAACGAAACAAACGCTCGATAGACACGTCACGTATGGTAATCTGTCAGGTGTTTCGGCCAGTGTACCAGAACGCCCTCTACGTGTGGTGCGTTGTTCGAGAGAACAGGGGGCTGGGCTGCAGGTGGATGTGATACTGTCGGGAGTGGGGAGGGGTTGCTTTCAGTCAACATCGGGTCAGGTGGGTCAACATCCTTCTCTGTGTAGGCTGGCTTTAGTCGATCAATGGATACGGATTCGCTTCGTCCGGACCTGTCGATAATGAAAAATTTCTCGTCGCGCTTAACCACTTTGAAGGGACCAAGGTATCGTGGTTGTAAAGGTTTCCTTGTGGCGAATTTACATGTGAACAACTTCTGGAGATTTTTGTTCTCGGCGCCAATGTTGACGAGTCGGTGTGAAACGAAGGCCGGACATGTGTTGTCGTAAACGTGAAATGTAATCCGTACCTGGGTCTGTATGAGTCGAGGGTTGAATCAATTCCCCTGGGAGGTGCAAGTTGGTACCGTAGACTAATTCAGAGGCAGTGCAGCCAATGTCCTCTTTAACGGTAGACCGTATTCCAAGGAGAATGAGTGGTAGACGCTCGCTCCATTTCGTTGCGTCGGACTGCGCGGTTATCGAAGCTTTTAGCTGTCGGTGAAAACGTTCGACTAAACCATTAGCACAAGGATGGTACGCCGTCGTTTTAATATGCGAACAACCCAGTAACTCCGTGAAGTTTCGAAAAAGAGAAGACTGGAACTGAGTGCCTCGATCCGTAGTGATTGTAGATGGCACACCAAAAATTTACGAGTAGGAAGTAACCGATCCAAACAATCGTTTTTTGAATCAAAAACAGCCGCTCTTTTACAGACGCTCAAATAACTGTAAGCGGGTTGTCGCTTGAAAGCTTTTAAATAGGTAACTCTGTTCTGACATTGAAGAACTAGTGGTTTATGGCGAATCATCGTCTAGACTACAGACACCCACTTCGTAAATGGTACTCATTAATCAGTCTCGTGCGCTTCATCTTTGAAAGTTAAAACCGCTCAAATAAACAAAATGGGCAATTGCCCCTTCGATGAGCAGCTAAGCGTTTGGGTGCTGATCGTTTTGAGTAGCTCAAATTTTATCGCAACGTACAAGCTTTGATAGAAGTTTGCAATTTTGCCGAGTAACCCCCTGGATCAAAGAACGCACTTATTCGGTTTCATCCATAAATGATCTGGCAACGAAGGTAGACAGTTTAGATGTTACAAGGTTTTCACAGTTAGTGGGGGATAAGTGGAATTGTGGTGGGCGTTTATGCTCATATTTGCAGCACTTGGTCGTGCAATCGAAATAGAAGCAACACGTCCATATTTGCCTATGAACACTGTAATACTATTTTTTATTGGTGATGATGTTGATAGGTGACATGATTTCACTGAGACCAAATACGAAACATTTCGTTCATTTATCACCAGTCCATCGGGTCGACTTGGCGGACTGACTCAACATTTGAGAGACAAATAGACTGATGCGCAACGTATTATGTAGATCACGTGACCAAAATAGCCAGTAACTGTTGGCACGATGGTCTTCCAGTGGAAGGAAGGAATAACTTTGGGACTGGATTGAGGCAAAGTTCACTTGTACACACGAGGATGTCGGCGCATTGTGTAACGCATAGGCGTTACACCAGAGTGACTTCAATTAAAAGTAACGTATCTATGCTGTTCACGAAGGACGATTATTTCCACAGACTGTCCAAATAACCTAACTGTGAAGCCTTCTTATCTACAAAGAAATTAAGATCACTTAAACCTCGCAAGATGCCAATGTCAAGGCAAATCCAGTACTTCAAATCTAAGCCCATTTTTATGTTATCTTTTCTGTGATAGTTCAAAAAGTTTATCCCGTAATGACCAAGTTGTTTCTGACTACCAGGTCTCCTGAACTGCCAACTCAGGGTTGTTTTTCGCCAAATCTAAGAAGGAAACTGGAACTCTGTGTAATTGGCCACAATTACATTCAAGTAAACGGGAGGTCTGATACTATGGCAATTTACCAAGCCCACGGAATGTCATATTTATGTAGAATAAACTGACTTCCAGTTCGATCGCCGAATTCCTGGTTAACTTTTGCTCGTTTTCTGGTCTCCGTACTTCTCTCATCTTATTGGTAACTATTGGTCGTGGTGTTTCTGCATCCACAGGCTGCCATCATTCAGTTCCAATTAACGCTCATTGACGCTATCCCACTGTTAGTGCAGTCCCAAAGAGATACACTGAGCTACTAGGACAGTTAGATGTGGATTCTGTTGCAGCGTTAGAAAGTGAGGAGAAGTTACATCTGGTTTTCCTCATATTGCCGAACTTCGCTAAAGTCCAAACTCTAAAAGGCACGTTTAACAGCCAAGTAGGTGGGTCACTAGTGCCGTGGTAGTTTCCACCTATTATAATTCGAGGTACATAAGGTGGGCATGTGATACTGCTCTGTTTAGTTCTCCCACTGAAGGCACACAGTCCATTCCCCACCTTGAGCCGAATTACCGACCCAGCCTACATGTGATGCCTCTTAAGCCTTCCGAGTGCTAACTGCTGATTGAGTTGCTGTTGTTCGTCCGCTTGTTATGGCATTTAATGTGCATAAGGTTGCAGGCTGTTTCACAAACTTTCTAACACTATCTCGCTGGTCCGCAATATTGCCGAAGAAGTATCAGCAAAACCTGCTGGGCAGGAAAAAAACCGATTATGGTTATGGGAATCATTATATCGTTCGTTTACCGGCCATTTTCTATACGTTTGGGCAACAAAAGTATGAATGGAATTACTGTGACCGTTTTTGTCCATACCCGGTGAAATGCACGACCAGTTAATGTGCTGTTCTTCACAGCGTATTCGAGAAAACTTCAAACAGGCGACTAATAGGAAAAACAATGCAAATGCACAGATTGTGCTGGTTGAGCCATGTACTCCATGCATGATTCTTCTAGACTGTCAGCAGTTCGTTCAAACCAAGAACCATGAAGTCTCAGACTGTTCCATTGAATTAAATCGATAGGTGGCTCCCGCTAGTCTGGAAACTTCGTGAGCGCACAGATGACTGACCGGAACTGCTGGTCCTTAAACTGTTGTGCCTCCTTCGTTGACGTTTTTACACCAGCTAGCTCTTCCACCTGCTCTCAATTTACCACCTTTTCTATGTTCACCTTTTTTGATAATCATCCTTTCTCAGAACCGTCCTCAGCATTTCTGTTATTAACGGTTACCATGATTACATTGCCATTTGGCCGGGCTTATGACTATTTATACATGTATGGAAGCCTGACAAACAGACTGGTCATGTCTGCATGTCTGCAGCAATAATCACATATCTCAGGCACTTTGAAACACCACCTTTAGTCATAACAAGCGCAAATCCTAGTTTATATTTCGCAAAAATATTTACCCGAGCGCTAGAGACGTAACCGTACGGATACAGTTCACAAGAAGGAAGTTAACTTTCCAGTTCCCGAACCACAAAAAAAGCGGAAATCAAAACTGTTTGAAAGCTGATACACCACACTCAGAACACAGGTTTGATTGAAGTCGAATGCTTCATTAAAGTGTTTCTAATTTCTTGAGAATGAACCGCATGACTTGTAATTTGACAGCGTCATCAACAGTGATACGTGAGTGACCGATACTGATGAATATCTCACACACAGAAATGGAAT
>LOND01002004.1:69147-79163 GCA_014220965.1 Paragonimus kellicotti | reverse complement strand
ACATTGTACCTAAAAAGCCTCCGGACGATTGGCAACCTTGCAGTGATTATCGCGCCCTCACCAATTGCACAATCCCAGACAGGTGCCCTATACCAAATATCAAAAACTTTTCTTCAAAACTCGCTGTCGCCACCATTTTTTCTAATTTAGACCTAGTACGCGTCTATTATCACATCCCAGTTGCCGAAGAGGACATCCCGAAAACAGCCATCACAACACCTTTTGGACTTTTTGAGTTTACAAGAATGCCCTTCGGGCTCCGTAATGCGGCTCAAACATTTCAGCGATTCATGGACGAAGTGTTGCGTGGACTGCCCTTCGCATACGTTTACATCGATGATGTTTTGATCGTTAGCCGCTCAAACGAAGAACACTTTTCCCATCTTCGTGCTGTTTTCGACCGTTTCGCGCAATATGATATTGAAATCAACATCGACAAGTGTGCCTTTGGAGTCAGTTCATTGGATTTCTTGGGACATCGCATCGACCAAACCGGCATCACACCTCTGCCAGATAAAGTCGAGTCTATCTCGAATTTTCCGATCCCCACTACGATGACCCAACTCCGACAATTCCTCAGTATACTTGACCATTATCGGTGTTACATTCCTCTTTGCGTGGACATTTTAAAACCATTGACTGACCTGGTTAATCTCCAAAAGTAAGTCAATTGAACTCCCACAGGAAGCCAAAGCAGCATTCTCTGCGGCAAAGGAAGCCCTATGCCACGCCACTAAACTGTGCTTCATCAGTTGCGATCCAAACGCCCGTCTCATTCTCACCACGGATGCATCAAACGCTGCTGTCGGCGCAGTCTTAGAACAATCCGTAAATGGTGAGCAGCAACCTTTGGCCTTTTTTTCCCAAAAGCTTCAACCAGCACAGATTAAGTACAGCACCTTTGGACGTGAACTGCTGGCTATTTATTTGGCGATCCGTTACTTTCGACACCTTCTGGAAGGTCGACACTTTGTTGTTCAAACCGATCACAAGCCCTTGACATTTGCTTTCCACGCCAAACCTGATCGGTACTCCCCACGTGAAATCAGACATTTGGACTACATCTCACAATTCACCACGGACATCCGACACCTACGTGGTGACGCCAATATCGTTGCTGATGCATTATCACGTCCTGACATCAACTCAGTCCATTCGTCACCCTCCTTTGATTTGTCCAAAATGGCCACTGCCCAGCAGCACAGTGAGGACATGAAGGACGTTTCCGTCGGTAAGTCCTTAAAATTATCTACCATCCCTCTGCCGACACAAGCTGGTGACATTCTATGCGATACTTCAACGGGTACACCTAGACCTTTTGTCCCACTTTCTTACCGACGTACTGTTTTTAATCATTTCCACCGTTTATCTCACCCCGGAAAACGCGGCACATTGAAGTTGATCGCACAACGCTTTGTTTGGCCCTCTATGAACAAAGATGTTCGCCTCTGGTCACAACAATGCATGGAGTGCCAAAGGAGTAAAGTGCACAAGCATACGGTTACTACACCTGGCACATTCTCCCAGCCAGACGCCCGTTTTTCACATGTACACCTTGACATCGTTGGCCCACTACCACCCTCCAACGATTGTACGTATATATTGACCGCAATTGACCGTTTTACCCGTTGGCCATTAGCTGTGCCCATTAGAGATGTTTCAGCGGAGACGGTCGCTAAAACCTTCTTGGAACATTGGATTGCTAATTTTGGTTCTCTCTCAGCTTTTCTTGGTCTCTATTTCGCCTCAACTGATGTATCGGTCAGCTTGTCTAATTTTTGAACGTACAACTAACCATTATAGTCCCAGAAGGCTTTGGTTGCTTTTGTCGAGCTGTTGATTCAAGCAATTATCGGTGAATTGGTAGATAATCTACCTGGGTTTCCTCTAAACTATCCGACTGATTTCCATCTACGAATACAAGACAATACATATCCAAAGAATGTAACTTATTCATTTCCCTGCTATCCCCGCGGTTGCGATTTTGTGGTCAGGTTGATGTACCTGGATTGTCGTTAATATGTCAAAGATTTGATTCTCCGGATCTGCATGGCACTGGTGGAAATCGAATAGATCGCTGATAGCCGGTGAAATCGGACAGTGACAATAGCCCACATAATACGTTTATTTTTTAACGACGTAATGATCACGAACACAATTTTTGAGTTGCTACTATCTAGGACTTTGCTTCCGACGGCCTAACCATGTCTTAAACATCAGTTATGTCGATGTAACGTCATTCATACACAGGCATAAACAATAATTTATATTGTCTTCAGTGCGTTTAACTTTCTCCACTAAAGATTCTGAAAATTAATGCCAAAATATTAGAGACTTCGTGTTAATCGTTAACAGCTTGTCGACGACCACTTCAATATTTGCGCGGTATTATTTATTTCACGACTAGTTTTCTAATTTTAACACATTTTTCTTTTCTCCCGTCTACATGCAGGCATGATGCTTGGGACGCGTAACTGGAGAAATGCACTTTTTCAATGGCTGAGTATCATTCGTTCTTTCTTCACTAACATGTACTCTGAGCACTAAGTTCTTGGAATTTGAAAACTAACGGAGACCGACACCAAATTAGGCTTATTTCTGTAAGTATATGTCCAGACGATTATCTCCACCGTTAATTCAAAATCCCTATGGAGTAGCAAGGCAGGTAAGTCCATCGGAAATATCATGGTTTGGTGTGGTGAAAATCTACGCTTGCCTTACCAAGTCACTAAAAATCAATTCCTTCAGTTTTCTTCACGGTTTTGTTCACCCCAATTCCTAAGTTGTATGATTTACCGCATACAGCGATTAGGTTCATAACACCTTAAACACGATTGTCCGAAGATTTTGGTAGATCACTGATGAGCTCAAAGCTGTGCAACTGGACGCCTCGTGCTCAGTGGAGTAAATCAAATTCATCTTCACCGAACAACTACAAGGTCCTACGTCCGCTGATGGGTGGTATGAGTCAACCATCACTTACAACCGAATGCTTCAATCTTTCTCAGAAGCATATTACGTGAAACATTGTCAAGAGTCTTGCCAGAACGCTTACTGGCAGATTACCAGCGTTAACTTTAACATAGTGCTCTCGTCAGAAGAAGGCTAGTCAGACAAAAGCAGTTCTATCGACGCTCATGTTGGATAAGATGTGGGTGCGTCTTAAACCACCTATCCAGAAAACTTCCCATCACCGTCCTGGTACCACACGCAGGGCTCACTGATCAGTAGCTAACTGTGAGCTTGCAAAAGCCACTCCTACATAGCAGACAGATGAATACCCTTCACTACTCTATTAAAATTCAAACCCGCTGCCAAGACAAACTAGCTAGTTAGTCTCAAATGTTTAGAAACATTCGAGTCAAACAGTCGACCTGACATGACTGTTTTAGACACAAGACGTTGACTTGAATTCGGTAGATTAAGAGATAATTTTAGGTCTCCTGTGCAACTTATCACTTTGACTGACAGGAAGGAGGCAGGGCTATTTTTAATTGCTCAAAGATACATGCAACCCCAGGATTCCTATTTTAATATGTAAAACACGTACCTAATAGAGAGTGTGATGGTGTCAAACGTATAAGCCTCGTCATCGTACGTGTGCACCTTAGTCCGACGTCGCAAGATATCGAAAATAAGAAGTGCATTATCACTCTTGAGGGTTATCAGCACAAAACTACACCATATAACTTTTTGGAGACTTTGAGGTTGGTGAGATCAGCTGGGATATAAGAAATTGGCTTCTGCTGGTAGTTTAGGAACAGATCATTTAAAGTTCCTTCATGACAGCATGTTTATTCAGTATGTTAGAAGTGAACTTCAACTTGAGATGAGATTTGAATTAATGGTGAGCAAATACGGAATGCAGATCAGTTCACTCAGCGTTGCTGACCACTTTTAGAAAAGTGAGAATAAATGAAGAAATTTAATTTTGTTTTAGATGGCAATCTCCAACCTAGAATCTAACCTTCAGCATGGGAAGGGTTAAAGCCGATGACCTGATCTTAGAGGTAGAAGTTCGGAATTGAAATCATCTCTCAGTTATGATATACGGAGTTTTGAAACTAATTAGGTGGGACTGTAGCTTTTCACAGAAAAGCATGTTGAACTGACTAGATGACGGTCACAGGTTAAACTCTGTTGGATGATATTCCGAAAAACATAAGCAGATAGAAGAAGAAAGAGGGATGGCTGGCTTTAGAAGCTGGTCGCAAGAGGTTTTTACCACACCCGCGTGAAAAGAACCGCGTTGCACAGAGCACTATATAGCCAAATGCTCCCCAGAGGCAACTCGCTTGCAGGTGCAGGCAGGATATTTGGCCTGGTACTTTGTGGCAGTTCACCGGCATGATTCATGAAGATGTTACATCCCTCTCACATAAACAAGACAGTGTGACCGTTCAGTGCTCACGATGCATCGAGACTGCATAGTGTTCATGCAGCAATCACCTGCCCACTAGCTGGCCTGTCGTCCATTCTATTAGCCAGTCTTCTTAACCGAGATATGAAAGAAGGCATGCTGGTCCAGGATTAGTTAGAGGCCGGAGTTATAGCAAGAAACGATGTTGTAGCCAAGCAATTGGCAAGTAACCGACGGCCGGTCACTGTTGACTACAGTCTGCAAAAAGTATGCAAACCCTATGAAAGAAAGGGATTTGCTGGATACAAAACGAAGTAAATTGGTTGTATCTGAATTAATGGGGATTCGTAAGAAGTTCAGACCTGTCCAACTTACGTTTGTTGAGTGAAATAACATAACGCTTGAACAGGAAAGAGCATATATATATATATATATGTATATATATATATATATATACGGACTTTGATAGAGCGTTCGATTTGTCAAACCGTCCCTCCGTGTTAAATACATTAAAGTATTATCGAAAAGAATCGGTTATTATTGGATGGACTTTGAAACTAATATTAAAAAACCTGGGTTCAATGTTACTGTGGAAGAATATGGCTTGAAAGGTTACAAGGTTTTCGGCAGTCTCACAAGGCTGAGTTCTGTGATCACCACATTGTCTCACCTACGTAAGTGACAACCATTTCCATATCATTTCCACATCGTATGTTTAGTGGTGATTTGAAAATCGTTGGCACTCTCAATCTTCTTGTCATTCAGTCTGGCCTGATGAAACTTTCTGATTGGGCAGACTAGGGAAATTAGCTCTTCAGCCAAAAAATTAACCACACACCGCCAAAGACCGAAGGCGTTTTCATAATACGAGTAGTCCAAAAAGACAAATTTGGGCTAATGAAGTTAGCGATTTTAGGGTCTAGAATCGAAGCAGTTTTGAACCCGAAGCATGTTGCGCTTTGATGGCGGAGAAGTCAAGGTGTCTGTTGTTTCACAGCACAATGATCATCTTGTCCAGAGAGCCAGTATTAGGTTCAGGCCTGAAGTCAAGGCGTACAGATAGGCAGACAATATTATGAAAGCTTGCAAGGTTACTTGTTATAGTGGTCTGTGACAAGGATCCATTAAATCGCATTTGCAGACTGGAAGGCTTCAACCTATTCTTACCCGAACAAAGAAAGTCCCATTTTGACTTAATGGGAGACTGCGTGTTGATTGCGAGTCTTACTGATGTACCCAGTACTTTTCTTCAGCCGATTAATATGTCCCCTCCGAGAGGGCATCATGTTAGAATCTGCAAGACCAGAACAGGTAAAGCGATCTGTGCTTCAGTTTTCTCCCACAGGTTTGAACGACTTGCCTCCGTGGGCTCTGAAGGTCTTCGCATTCAAAGACTTAAGGTAAAAGATAGAACAGATCTGGAGCCGACTGTTTTTTGATACCATGTGGAGTTGATTCGTAGGCCACTGCTCGTATGTAAGTAATTTGGTTTTTATGTACGGTCCTCTCCAAAAGTGGACGACTGTATGTACCTAGATACAAGTGTACTTGTCCTACCTTATCTTGCCCGTTGTGTGAAAAAATGTTACGAAATGTCTTGTAGTAAACTTGAGGTACTAGGATAAACCGCACTACAATGTTCAGTATGCAGTATGTTAGAGGGCTTGCGTCGAAAAGTTCCGTTGTTGATCGTGGAGGCAGGCTGACGTAATTTATTCGGCGCCGTCGTAAACTACTATAGCAATAATTATATTTCCACTCCATTACTCTGAAATTCCGGACCTTGTTTACTTTCGCTTAACACCATCTCAGATTTACTTAAGTAATATTATTATTCGCCCAAAAGATTCATTCTTTTTCTCTTTCCCTGTCTTCCTAGCTCATGACGACCCTATGATATAACCAAATTGTGGATGCAGAGGAAAAACTGACATAGCACTCTGATGAAAAGATCCCTGGATTCTAATTATATCTTACACATAAATGTTTAATAAAACCTCCCATGATGAGCAGACCAAAAAGGAGGTTTTTGAGGGAAATAACGAGATTCTTATGTCAGAACCACTTGTAAATAGTTCAACAAGTTTGAAAATGGATATTCACTTGATTCCTCTCCGAAATCTGTGCAAGTGATCCTGTGGAATGGTGCGGTATGCGATGGAGCTTGTAGAATTCCACATTCCTTCCTCCATGTTTTTCATTAAAACACACCGGACTATCTCGCTAACAGTAATCCAAGCAAAATAGTTGTTTCTCTCTTGGTTTTCTCCAACCCTACGTGATTTTTCTCTTTCTTCGTCTGCAACGTTCATCCTGGCGAATCGTTTTGAGATCTTTCCCTATGGTCCTCAGATAAAATGAGATAACCCACTGATAGCTCATCCAACCATTCAGTTATAAGTGTGCTGTCACGAAACTATGTAGACTGCAAACTCATTGTTTCGTTGTACAGGCGGTGCAGTACGGTTTTATGACAATAATTTGCAAGTTGGGGAGTAAGGAAAGCATCGCATTTACATAGAGTGTAACGTTCCTAGCTGAAAAGAACATAAAGTTCTTTCAGTGAAGGCATTCCCATTGGAATGCTCCTCCATAAGACGTAATTGACACCCTAAATACACCATCAACTAACCGGAACTGGATTTGCTCCTGCTTACGCTCCACGTTTCTTACTCTGTTTTTCCGATGGACACTTTTGACGTAGAAACTTCTAAATACGCAGATTGAGAGCTGGTCTAGAACCGTCTGCACCACCTATTATGTGTGATGACTTGGCTTTTGCGTGACTGTAACTAGACTGACCGACAATTTTTGACCTCTTATTCTTTTCTCTTCGTGCTCTTTTCGGCTACTCATCGCCGTGCTCCTGACTTTTTCATCATATTAATCCTTCTTCTCTAGCGAACGTACATCTCAGTCGTTATTATGATTAAGTTCCAAAACGTCCTGATATCCTTCACCGTGACTCTGCCAAACGAGAATGTCGGCGTAGTCCACATTAAGGAATTATATCAGTAACAATTTCACGCAGTGACAGGATAAGCTCTCCTACAATTTGCCAATGGAACCCTGTCACGAACAAGTCAAACACCATGAAATCCTCCGAAGTATTTCAACGTGGGACTTGAGGATACCCTGTTTCCGCTTACCGGCCGATTTGCCGTTGAACACAGATATGCTAGGTTTGGTTGCGTATTCCTGAGTGTGTGTAAAAATAAGCTTGTACGTAGGTGTGACCACTTGGGTAAGACGATTCTAATTTCGCTTCGCTAACTCGTAAGTGCACGAATCGATTCGTCGTTTTATCCATTGGTTATGAGTTTTCCTTTTATTTACTTACATACAATACAGAGTATGAGCATATTAACATATTATTCCCAAGGCTGATATCGCCGAATCTCTTTCCTGCAGAATCAAACAGATGAATCCTGAAGTTAGTTCTTGATAATCGCGCAGAAGGCTTCTGTCTATAAACGTAAGAAACTAAACTGCCAGGCTACAGGCCGACACATCCAGTGAACTAAACTGAATACATTGTGACTTTACATTTGTTTGTAACCACTATAACAAATAACATCTTTGATAGTCACATGCGGTTCCAACTTTGTAGTGGTTAAGCTTTCAGCCTACCTTCGTTCTGATCAAGCTGTTTTTTATTTATTCCCACCCCGGAGCTGAAAACACGACCCGCTGCATGCTTTTCTGACCTGAAGATTTTCTTTATAAATTATATAGTTCAAGGTCAATATTATTGCATATATCAATGCGCCGCATTTTTGCTCTGATTGACGTTCGCGTGACGATAGTGAGACAACGACTGTGTATATTTTCTGAACTGTTCCAATAGCCGTAAACTCTTGATCATAGTTGCATTCACAAACATTGCAATATTTGTGTATCTTACAAGGGATTGAAACTATAGCTGATTCTCCACATAGTAAACCGTTTCCGTGTTCAACGTATCCATCTAGAAACCACGTGCGGCATCCAAATGATTTAATAGTATTTGTTACAACAAACCTCAACAATGTAAGTGTCTAATCAGACTAAGGTAGTTGGCGCACACCTGTTGTGAGTTCATAGAGTTACAAATAACCCAGTGTCTTGTCTAGTTTACGACACCCTTGCGGTACCACCATTTGATCAGAACCAACAATAATACTGCGGTGTTGTCTATAACCATATGGTTGGGGTATGTGGGCTCGGTAAAACACATGGGGCATACGAGGTCAATTAGACGGCTACTTACATAAAAAGGAATGACCCTAGTAACACAACCGTACGGGTCAGTGCGGGCCAAATGAAGGTTCCCGCGCACAACATTCTCTTCCTTTTCATTAGTGTTCGTACGTTCGCTGAAGTTTGTCTTCTAAGTGAATAATATTAACTGTAGTTATGTGCACTGAATTTCACTGCCTAATCGCCCGAATTACTTTCGAATAAAAACTCGATGAAGTGTGCCGAAATCCTGCGTATCACCATGAGGTTGTTGTAGGGAATGTATACATTCACAATACGTTAGGCTATAGAGAGGCACGGAACGAATTGCGATGGTAACCCTGAAACAGGCGGTGCAAACTGATAACTGGACCCGAATAACTGGAACGATCCGTAGGGGTGGTTGTGATTAGAGAAACCAGTATAGCAGTTACCCATTTATAACGGCCGTGAACAGCGCATTTGACTTATCGGTGAGTCGTTCCTTTTCACCGATACGTCTTCTGTTTTGTTTGTACGCTTACCTTTGGAGCCTATCCATTACCGTTACAACCTTTCTTGGTATTACCATATTTTAGTCATTTTTATCATTTGATTGATTAGGCCACTACAACTTCGACAAAGCCTGAAAACTTAGGGGCAGCTTGTAGAAATGTGGCCTGCAACGAATTGGAAACACCAGAAGAGAGCGATTTATGGAAGGCAGAAGCTCAACGTTCATTCTGAATTAAGCGAATACACGGACAACCGTAGGCCGAATGCCCAGTAAACCATGAACACAACTTACACAGTCGTACATAAATATGACATCAGCACGCTGCTCTAGGGGAACCCGTTGTGTTATTGCGGTAGTAACTCAGGTGACGAGTGTGATTTCCATCAAAGGTAGAGGTGGTTTCACCAAACCGGTACATAAATGAGTTACAACAGATAATCAATAAAAAAAGTTGCACGTTTGTACGCTGTCCATTCGAAATATGTTAGTGATAAATTGAAACTACAAACGGAGCTCAATGTATAACATAAAATTCCAATGTAGTGTATACTGAATTAACACAAACATGGTTTCACTTCTTTTGTTTATGTAAGCCAAATGATTTGACATTATTGTACTCTAACCAACGTTACAATTTTGGTGAAGCTTTTTTTAACGATTTTGGTGAGCCAATAATTTCAACTTATATAACAACACCAGTTTATAGTTGATTTGTGTATTCTGAAGTTTCGAATGATTTCATTGAGTGACTGATCCGTAGTCAATGTTACTGTGACAAAATTTCATTTCGGCAGTTTAATTCAACTTCTGCGGAGATTAACGCATAGGCTGAAATCACATGGTCCATAATAGGGTTTATTGAGCGTTCCTTGTCTTCATTCAAAAACCAAATGCGCTGTTCACGGCCGTAATGAATGGGTAACAGCTATACTGGTTTCTTTA
>LOND01002004.1:23265-34987 GCA_014220965.1 Paragonimus kellicotti | reverse complement strand
CAATTTATCCTGATTACATTTGTACACTTTGCAATTTGCACCTGCCAGGGTTTTTACATTGTAGAAGCCTAGCGGCTTAGAAGGAGGTACAATGATGCTACCTATGTCGAGTCTCTGTCAGCACCCAACTGGCACACTTCGACCGCATCGTTGTGGAGTAAACCAACTAGCAAATCGACTCGGGAATCCCACCTGCCCTCCGCTCTGCGCCCTACATACACGCATTCATTAGGCCTCATCACGCATCATCACCGGTGTGGCTCTTGACTGTCTCCTCCTTGTGTGAGGCTCGCCACACCACGGTCATCACTCATGCGAACGCAGGTCATCGTCGACAGTCTGACGTGTAATGACTGGACAACCTCGGAAGTATGCAACTTCCTCAGCTGCACTGCCACATTCACCAGTCTGTACACTGAGCTCGGCAGTTCACACTATTCACACGTTGGGTTAGTTCCACCCTAGATTGGCGCAGTAGCGTAAGGAGGGGAACCTTGTGGTCTTAGGTCTTTTGTGTACGCACTCATGGCATCGGGAGTGCCATGAACGAAACCACAAGGGGGTGGCCCACACGTCGATACCTCCGGTTGCATGATCGAAGGTTGCCTACCGCCACCCTTCTGGGGGAGGCTTGTGTAGTGACCAGCGATCGTGTGGCTTCTCTAAGGATCCCGGCTGCAACCGTTTTCCCGCTTGCTTGTTCTGTACGCATGATTCTGTGTACGACTGCTATAGCAGGCCTGATATGAACTCAGTGCCACATTCTCCAATCGTGCAACCAATTGCACGCAGTAAGCGCTTGTCCTTTTCCTAACGACTCATCTTCTATTCCACTCTTCAAGGTCGTTTAGCCCGAACCTTTTCGAGCGTTGTTTAACGCACTCGAAGGTTCCACGCACTTTTCGCTTGGCGCGCTTTTCGAGTGCCGCCGAGTGGGCGGTAGCCCACCTCGTGCTTCTTTTCTTCTCTTGGTTGCTGCCGTTGGTCCCAGATTAGGCTAGAGCTAACTACTTATCATATTTCCAAACTGCTGGAAATATACGGTTTGTTTCCAAACCTCAATGCGTTCTCTAGTTCGATGCCTGTTGGGACAACGTTTCGAATGCTCTACGGGAAAGGCGCTTTAAATTGTTAGTGGATGAGGGTTTAACGTATGCCCACTTGTCCACTACATGCCTTTATTTAGACATCAATTGACCTATTCAACGAATAATGTTCCTTTTCCCGAAAATTCAGGCGCGGAGATTGCACGCACCCTTTGTCGTAGTTTCTTGTCGAAGTGCTGGCGGATGTACTGAGTGATGTTGAAGGAGACAGTGCCGTTGAGTAGCCATGGTCGAATCTCCTCGATTTCTTCCGCAGTGAGGCGGCGCCTTGAGGTTTCATACTGTGCAGCAATGACGTCGCAGGGTGGTTGTGCACCATGAAGAACTTGGTGACGCGAAATCCTCCTCCGTCGATGTTGCGGTTGACGTTGAAGAAGGCTGAGCAGCCGGTTTGTCCAGTGGCTCTCTCTCGAATACCACACGATGAGCGCAGCACGCTTAGCCTACGGACGCATGCGTACACGCGTCTCCTATGATCACCGAACGCAGGTTCGGTTGATCGGATGCAATATGAAGAGCCGGACTGAACTTCAAAACGTTTCAGCTCAGCTCCAATTGCATCCAAGTCTGGGAACTGTCGTGGAGACACGACACTACCGAAGTGCTCCTGAAACGAGACAGACAGGTCAACAACGTTCACGCTCATGCTTCAGGTTCGAGAGAAGGCATCCTTCCGACGTATACTGCACATTTATTGCGAGTGCGAACCAATGACGACTAGCGCATTTCGGACACACATGATTGGTCCACAGGGTGCGTGATGGGGTAGAGAGGAAACCGTGTCATAGGAAGGGGGCATACCTGATGGGGGACCTAATCATGTAGCTGTAGCTTACAGCGTTAATTTGTCAGAGGTATATTTATGTTTTCCCGCTTAATTACATTCAAACTCCAACAAATCATGTGGTTCCACATCCATGAGGTCAAGTTACATTAGATTCCACCATTATTTCACCGAAGTAACGTAGAGTGCAACCTTTCGTTATTTTTCCATTTATCTCTATACTATTGAAATACCGCACATTCTTTGCTTACATCTCTCGAAGGTTAAAACAGAAAGATTTTTCAGCAATGGAATTCCAGGATTTCAGGAATTGAGATACGCCACGGAATTACAACAACTTCAGTGAATTAGAGTATATTTTTCCTTGGAGATTACAGCGATATGCACGGTCTACTGATTACACGCAGTGATATGAGGCACGCATTATGTTTCATTCAAACCAGGGCGCAGCGTTCAAAAGTCATCTGATGACGGGTACGTTTGGCTTGTTAATGATCAAAACCGTGTACTACCCCACATCATCCACAAGGTGATTGATTGGTAGGTCGAAGTATTCGGATAACTATGACTTTATTTCGGTCATTCCTCGACCGACATCAAGCGGATAGGTGAGATGAGATTTTGCCCCGCCTGATGTTGGCCTATCGGGCATCAGCCCACACAACGGTCGGTTATTCTCCAGCTTGCCTAAAATTCGGTCACGAACTGAAACTCCCATTCGAACTTACCCCTCCTATCCCATCATTAGGGGTCTGTCAATACCTCGTCATGTGAGGAATCTGCGAAAACTTACAGACTGCATTTATCCTGGCTCAAGGCCATATGAAGGATGCTCAACGCCGCCAAAAGGAACAGTATGATCAACACGTCAGTGACCCAGTGTATCCAGTTGGCTGTCGTGTGTGGTTACATCGCCCAGAAACAGGTGTCAGGGAGCCTGCAAAGCCTCATCGCCGGTGGCATGGACAGTGTGAAGGGGTTTTTGTGCGCCCACCTGCGGTTTAGGTTATTCGAGATCCTCAATCCACCTCGTCAGATGTGTTAACCATGCACTATAATCAACTCAAACCGGCCTCCTCCACTAGCTACTGTGAACCCTGTGACATAAATATGTCTCCTGGATGTATTCCAATCGACAAACGGACAGTGGAAATCTCATCAGAAGGTGGATCAGCCAGTGCACTTACTAAGGAAGGCACTGAGGATAGTGTCCGTGCAGAGGAGGGGACAGCGTGATGATGATCAAACAGCAGCATGCATGATGGAACGTTTTGAACTGAGCGTTGTGTATTTTTACTCCTGCTTCTTACTTTCACAGATGACACCCCCAACAGAAGATAAGCGTTCGGTGAGAACATCCTTGAAGTTACGAACGCGTTTTTTTGTTTTGATCTGATGGTGACCCATGCTGCGGCACACGTGCTCGTCATTGCTTGCATTGTTCTGATATTCCGTGGGTTGAGTGTGTTGCATATGGTGTGCGAACTGTCTTTGCATTTCGGCCGCTCATCGTTGTGCTTTTTACGTTGCAGCTAATGGGTGTCTTCGTAACAGACTGTCTATATTTGACTGCGAAGGTATTACAATATCGAAATTTGAAGTGGCCGCGGCATCATCTAAACAGAACGTTTCTTACAGTAAACGCAGATGGATAAGAGCGAACAGTTCCGGTGAGATCCATGCAAAGAAGCCGCTAAAAATCACTTAACGTGCCCTCTCGCAATCCTGGTACTTAGCTTCTAGCTCCATTAACTCCGATGACGCTCATCGAAATATTTTGAATGCACCTAGTTCATACCTGACGAAAAACCCGATTTTTACCAATCACCATTGATCCGAAAACAGATGAGGCGTGTAACTGTTTGTTTCGCATCCTTCTTTATATTACTCAACAGTACCGTGAAATCCTGGATCAAGCTTTGGTTGCATTAGGTATTAGTGCGGACGTACATTAACTCAGCGCTTCTCAGGTATATGCAACGAATACTGAACACGAAATAAAAATACGAATAATTGAGAGTGACCGAACTTATATCATACGATAGGTACAAAAATTCTCAACCAACACTAAACGACACTGATACTCGGAAACAGCTGGGAGGTGTTGAGGATCCAACCTTTGCGTGCGCGAGCAAGCCGAAAGGTGTGTATGGCACTACTGGCGCGCGTAGGCCGACAAACAAACAAACAACATAATCACATATAGTAAGCGTACGAAAACCGAAGATCCTTCCCACGGATCCTGTTGTATTGAGTGAACGGGGAGGTTTTGGGGAAAGATATTACCACACCGCGTACAGCAGAGCGGACCAGGGAGAGGGTTTATATCGCCGCCCCCAGAAAGACCGCCCCGTTCACTACACAAGGTGGATCGTGATTTGTCTACAGCGTTACAGTATAACAATAAATTTGTTTGTGGCGCCATAAACTGCGCGCGCACACACTTGTACTGCCGGTTTCACTACTTTTTCTCTATTTGAGATATTCTTACGTCTATCCCGGCCTTACAAAATGTTCACTTTGGTCCGTTTCAGTTACTTAGGAACCTTCTACCTTCAAAGTGCCCCTTAGCCTGTCTAGCTCAGGCCGTTGCGGTTTTCAGTTACGGACCATTCAGTCCAATCCTGATGAGTTCAATGAGAATTTGAGTTCTCAGGAAGAGATACGAGTTTTCAAGCAGTGATAAACTGGGCAAGTCCAATGTTATGTTGCCCGGCTCGATCATTCCGGTGCTGCCAAGTTAGATACTCGTGTTAATACCATAACAGCGGGGAATTTGAGGCCCGTAACAAGGTGAAAACGTACTCCTATGAAAAACCACCGAACATTCTTAGTGTTTCCCTTCGGATGTACCGCATACTCCCTTCTGAAGGCACGTTTGTGTAAATCTCATCCTTTAATAGATAAAACGAAGAATTTGGTATAGTAAGTTGGGAGCATTCTCTCAGGAATTGTCTATGAAGTAACCAACCATTCTCCAACCCTCTATATCTTTGTGACAGAATTACTACTCGAGAACCACTCATTCGACTGAAGCGAATTACAGCCGTCAATTGTTGACACTGGTGAGAGGCAAGAATGGTCATGTTATGATGATAAAGGATCCCGATGGTATTCAGAAACCGAATTGTAATCTTATCAAATACCCTCCCAGTGGTTATGGGGGAACTGTCACCATCTCCCCTATCTCCACGCATGACCAATGGAGTACTGGTTAGTTGACCGCCTCCTTACGGAGTTTGTTCTTTGAGACGATTACCCGACAATAATGCTATATCAATTACACTCGAAGTTCATGCAACACCGTAAACATTGTTAATCAGTTATCGAGAGACGAACACCCATTCATATTGACTTATGCCCAATTTCCATTTATTGTATATTCAACCGTATACGGACATTTCCCCGTCCGAAAGGAATTTTGCCAAGAAAGAAGAACCGCCAAAGGAACGGGCCGAAAAAAAACTGTGGGGCCCAGAAAAAAAAGAAAAAAAAAAAGTGGGGTGAAAAAAGAACCCGTGGAAGGAAGGAAAAAAAAACGAAAAAAAAAGAGCAAAAGTACAGAAAGGGCACCGACAGAGAAGCGGGGGAAAAGTGGAAAAGGAGCCGGAGTGCGAAGGGGAAACACCAAACGAAAAAGGTGAGCAAGGAAGAAAAGCGGCGGCCGGAGAGAAGGAAGAGAGGTGGGGCAAAACCAAGATGGAAAACCCCCGGGCCCCGTCGTAAAAAAACCAGCGCCAGAGAAGGAAAAGCCCGCCGCAACGAACCAGAACCCGGGAAAACGGAGTAAAAGCACTGCCGAGTACTTCTCAAACGCTCACAATATTAATTTAACTGTCTTGCAGAAGATATACTGTCGAAATGCATCATTGTCTCTCACGATAGTCATCGTACGTTTAATGAACGAATGACAACCTGCTATTTCACGTCAATCGGGACTCTTTGCTCAGTGGAAAATTCAATTCTTGTGGCCCTGCGGCAGAACATTTATCTGTCTGTGAGACTCAAAC
Source organism: Paragonimus kellicotti (assembly GCA_014220965.1). Classification (NCBI taxonomy): domain Eukaryota; kingdom Metazoa; phylum Platyhelminthes; class Trematoda; order Plagiorchiida; family Troglotrematidae; genus Paragonimus; species Paragonimus kellicotti. The sequence continues at coordinate 29,087 of LOND01002004.1, read as the reverse complement.
CTGTAACAAACTATAGTGAATACTTTTTTTTTTATAGCTGCACCGCGTCGTACACTTTTAAGGATTTGGGTTTTTTACATACCTTCGTTTCACTCAATTTATTAATTTGTACCCTACGTTCCGGGGCTAAAATTGTAACCCACCTTGTGTCTCCCTAGCTTGACGTGCTTCCTCTGTACACTCTATGTTCCACGGTCAGAACCAGAACACGTGAGTCAATGTGCTGAGTCTTGGTACCCATTATCATTCGGTTCTCGAAGGTGATAATTGGCCGGGTATTATTCTGTTGTACTGTACCAATGGACCCAGATCATAATGCTAAATGGATCAGGCAAAAACCAGGTACACATGGAGTAATTTTAGCAATTAAGTCTCATATCACGTGCTATGCAGGATTGACATGGGCGCACCCAAGTTCCAGTTCAGGTAGAGTATCTGCAGATGGCAATCAGGGATATTTCTGGTGCAGTTACAAGGTTCGAAACAAAAATTTGGATTAGTATCTTCCATTGCGCCAGCAGTCGGCTTGTACGTACGTTTACTGGCAAACTAGTATTTTAATCAGATGAACGTTCAGTTCGCCGAACGCAAATCGAAAATGACCTGCTCAAAATGGTTTATTAAGACAAGAAGTTTTTGAAAGCGTATCTTCATTTTGGTTCATAAGAAGATAGTTAGTGAATGACGTGTTTATCTATACCTGGTTGTCAATGTATGCTTTAAATGATCCCCACGGACGGCTTTTACAGGAAGCATAGGCGATTTAGTTTAGAGGCCCAATGTAAAAATGAACAACTTCGCTTCTTTATTCCACATTTTCCATATCTCATTTACTAGTAAGTCAGCAAATAAGAGCAATAGGTCGCGGTCATCTACATACTTCTCGTTGGAAGATGCAGTTTTGTTGATGTTCAGATCATTTTCTGGCTTCATGCGGTTGTCTGGTTCAACGCGCACAAACAAGAAAACATCAGAAAGAAAAAGTAGAACTCAAATCAGTGTGGAAAACCTGTAAACAAAAATCGGACAACTTGTGTAAAATAGCGCTAATCTAGATGGACGAATGAAACAGGCTGCACCACCATCAATAGATTCTCTGCACTACCTAAATCTTACAGGAATCAACAAAAAATTCACTTGTTTTTGGATGTGGGCAACTCATCTTACATTATTTTGACTAAGTGGTTTCCAGGACGCCTAGCACATGTGGGGAAACTGTTGTTACCTAAGTGACTGGTGGACATATTAAGTTCATATAACATGTTTTGTCCCCTTAAATGTCTCAGCGACTAAAGCAATTTCCTAAGACTACTCTACCTTATTTTAAAATATAAATCGTTCCAGTCACTGTTGGGATGGTTTTGAACATGTAACCTTATGTGCACACAGATTCAGGGCAGTTTGTGGAAATAGTAACGAGACACACAACTTCTGCCGTAACTCGTTTTAGTTTGGTCTTATACCATTCCAATGGATCCGGAAGTGACCGTCCTTCTGCGGCTCAAACTGACAATAGTTTGTTGAGGAATCTCGGCAAACGATAAGTGAATTTTCTACTGCTTCTTGTTGAAGACGTCACTGTCAAGTGTGATCAACACGTTAAATACAAAATTGTACCTTGAACTCCAGAGCATTATAAGCAAGTAATCTGAAGTGTAATGCTGCAGACATTTTATTCAACACCAAGTGAGCATTTTGCTCAATGAAATCTTCGGACATCAAGTTATGGTAGTTTCACCAATTGTGTAGCGATCACGCAGTTGTTTCATACCAGAGAACGGTAATAACACGTACGTACAAAGGTATAACTACAGATGAAATTCAATGCCACAGCCTGGACGGGAACTTCGGTCGGGCATTCCTAAGAAAACAGTGTTGACCACTGCGTCATTAGCTTTGTATTAATCACGACTGACTAACTTAAGCTAGCTTAGAAACATTCGCCTGTGAGTATTGCTTAGATTGCTCGACTGCCTCAAGAAGAAACACAATAGCTGTCCTGGTAACTCCAGTCAATGGCCTCGCGATAACGACTGTTTGCCAAGTTGAACTAACAGAAGTAGCCAAATTTATGAGCGCCACTATGTCTACTGGTAAGTCCAAGCCACTGGGCTGATATAACTTGATCATCATTCCGAAACGATGGCAGCTGTTGCACTCCCGTGGACTTTCTAGTCGACCGCCTTCCAGAAAAACGGCATACTCTAGTTTTCTTTCGTTAGAGCTTGTCGGTAGTTCATATTCTTACCACGACCGTGACTAGAACTCTGGCAACTCTCTCACAAAGCAGTCATACTGTCAAGCAAACGTGGTTCGGCCTTTGTATTATGATAATTCAATCGTGCCTAGGGTGTTTGGAGTAGCGCAATAGTCAACACGGTTGCATCATGAAAGCGTAGCCGATGTTCTAGTCCTGCTGTAGAACAAGCACTACTGGCGGGCTCTGACAAGAGTAAGGCTCGAGTGTAGTGATTTCTTTTCGAAACGAGCTGACTGGAAAGTGTTTGGGAATTGTTAACAGCCGCCATCAGTTATGAGCGATTCTCAGCTTTTACCAATCAGATTTCCTACTTTCTAAAAGCACTAAACACTGATGTACCACTTTCCGGACGTGTTGTCTCCGATTTCGCTAACTGATTGGTCAAACTTCGCAATCTACCCCGGTATCCAAAGCCAATCGTGGTCAACCATGTACTTTGATCAATAAGTGAACTTCTTTTGTTAAGACCTGCACTTAGTTATATTCTTTTAACGACATCGTCAGTGCGCCTGCATTAATAGCGCCGGGCAGCATCATTGCGTTTACATTGGATTTTCATAAAGGGACGATTCAACTATTCCCAATTCCTTTCCCCAATTGTGCGTACATCGACAATTACGTTCTGCTGGTGTGTACAGGTCACTAACTGACAGCATCTGTGTGAACAATACGTTCTTTGTCTATCTTGTCAAGCAAAACTGCAGCAGACGATGACCTTCTTCTCACGTGACAAAGCTTTCGTTACACATTGTGGGAAGCATCACTCTGGTGCCCTGTCCAGCTTCTGTATTGCATACTAGAATAAAAGTTGTAAAGAGATGTACGTTTTAAGCTGCTGGTCCATCTGACGCTTCCAACAAACGACAATGATTTATTCCTCATGAGCCACCAGCTATTCTGAGCGTGACATCTTTAATGCACTGTGCAACGGTGTGAGGGAAGTGAGGGGAAGTGCAGCTTTTCTGACCAAGCAATGTAAGCCTAACATACTTGTGCTGCTTATAAGCACCTTGTTCATAAGTGGCTTGGCTAGTGTCCACTTGTCAAGATGCCTCACGGAAACACTCGAGAAAGTTGCTTACAGCATTTCCTTTTGAAAACGTAATTCCGCTGCCCTGTGGAGCAACTGCAATCGCACCGCTATGCTCAGATGGCGGAGAACCAACCGAGTGTTGAGGCGTTCGTCAATTTTGCAGGATAGTTTTCAAAAAACAGTATACTATGTCCACCGATACAACACATATTATTAACAAGTGCACCTAGCTGTTCTCCGAAAAGTCGTAAACATATTGTACGTTTCACGCGCCGGCACCAATTCGTTACATTACTGGCAATACCGTAACAATGTCGAGCAATTTTTAAAACCTTTATAACTAGTTGCAACGCTAGGAAATTGATATCTGGACTTTGCAAGACCTTTCACCCTCACGCTTTTGCCCATTAAACTTGGACGTCGGCCAGTGAGCACACAGTAAGTAAAGTTTGTTTGGTTTTCAATTTCCGCATAACTTCTAAGCCAACAGCCAACTAGCAGATGACGATTCTGTTTGTTTTTGTTGTGAGTAATCACAATGAGTTTGACGGAACACTCAGACAACATAATTAACCCCAGAATCGTCGATGTTTCTCCGATGGAAATCGGTCTGATTTGATCGCAACTTCCGCATTCATCTCAGCATTCAGGCTAATACATTACGATACACAGAACAAGGCTTGAGTAGCAATCTTAAGAGAATTTACTGCGATAGGCAGACGGAGGACTATTCACCCCCATACGGATCTTTGAGTATACGTGACGGAAACTTTATTTCCAAATGATCAACCATGATCGCTCAGCTTGCCTCATCCTATCTGCGGAAGATACCTGTACAGTGTTGTTGCTTCTATTCGCTAATCTGGGAGTATGACTTCAATCAGGCTAAGAAAACATTAACCATTCGCAATTTGCTCAACACGGCTGAACTACTTTTGAGTAGCCTGTGGTTTTCGCACGTTACAAGGTGAATGCTGCTAGAACTTCATTTCAGAAGTTGCTTTTAGGAAAACAAGTTTGCTAGCAAACGTAGTTGAACCTATGCTTCCGACAGAGCCCATCAGAATTGTTTATTGCCTACTAGACTGGGAGACAAATTCCATTGGTTTTCTTCTGTCCCACATGATAAAAACTTTGAGCACTGCTGCGCCGAATTAATACTGAGCGTGATAAAATCGTTATATGCTGTGTGTCCAAATGAGAATTACCTTTGGAAGTACTACGTTTAATGGGTGAATGTAACCTTGTTTCCCTGCTACATCTCAGCAGAGAATGGCTTTCAAAGGTTTGTAATCAGAAAAGCCGTCGAAATGGATCGCCCCTACAGTGCCAGAGAACTTATGTTGAATTGCTACTATCTTCCAGCTTACCGCACAAAACTTGGATTTACATAGAAGATACGGTAAATCAAAAGCTGTAAGGCGACTGTGTAAGGCGAACACACCCGGAATACTCGTGTTATCTCTGTTGTATACTGGGTGTTGCTATTTAATTTTACGGGCTGGCTTGTAACAGAGTAGAATGAAAACATTTGGTCTTTCTGCAAGAGGGATAATGTTTACTTGTATGCCTGAGATCGAGAAGCATACTCATCCGTAACCAATGCTGATAAAAACGCATCTTAATTTTATTCTGTACAGTCAGATTGTTGGTTACCGACATACATATTTGTATAAGTTAATAATCGAAACGTCTGGATGTGAATGAGAAAGGTAAAATTTTTGACGGAGTTCCAGTTCCTTACAAAGTGGTTCTATCGAAAACGTCAGTGATTTGATAGAAGGAACTGAAGTGGCATCGATACCAATGAAGCGGAGTTAAATAACTTTGTCTGTGTTGATCTCTCATTACTCTGATTGTTGATAATGGTTAGTTTCCAACTCTTTTAATACTTGTTCAAAAGCGTCACTGCATGGAACCACCAGGTCAGAAGCACGCAGAGGCGAATGTGGTCGATGGAGTTCACTGTCTTCTAACAAATCCTGTTCATTGGAAATAGCACCTGCATGCGTCTGAAATGACACCGAATGTCGTCGTGGTAGAACAATTTCCGGTATTGGTTCTGGGATGTTCAACGCCGGTGTGAACGGTAAGGAGCCACGAGATCTTACATGTTTTCGAATTAATTTGTCATTCAATGCCAGAGACAGTTCTGTACCCATCCGAAAGCCAAATTCGTCGGATTGGGAGGGGTTGGTTACCATGATTGTGGGAACGATTGAATGTCTGCGGGGAGTTGAGGGCAAGTAAACAGATGATGCATTAGTTTCGTTCCCAAATTCGTTCGTCTGATCATTTGCGCATAACTCGCGATGATTTGTTCTTTTAAATCCGACCTTTTGTGTTGATTGCCTAGACCGTCCACTTTTTTTACCTTCAGCTGTCATTAAGCTACTTCCGTCGGTTGATAATCTCCCACTTCTCAGATTTCGAAGATTTTGGTTCACATTTTGGCAAGAGGATGAATCACGACGAGTTTGGTGAGACTGTTTTACATCTTGGCCTTCATTCTGTCTGATTCGTTCAACA
>LOND01002003.1:42017-60347 GCA_014220965.1 Paragonimus kellicotti | reverse complement strand
AGTGAGAATGGTTGTAGAACATCTAGGCACAGTAACAACTAGTAAATAGGTAAACTACGCGAAAATCCTGACTTCCATTCACTCTTCTGATCGACAATACCGTTACCAACAGTCAATAGTTTAAGTGCACAAGTTTAAATGTAGACTGGAAGTTTTACTCTTTGGGATGTGAGTTAGAACAACACGGGTTGGAACTTTGGAATATTTGTGTTCAGCGTACAACAACGCCATTTACTCTGCGATATCCGTTAGAATCAAAAGAACGTGAAACGGTGCTTCATCTGACCGATCACTTAAATTCAACCGGTCATTTGTGATTCACAGAAAATATTTGCACGCGTGGCTGGGAACGCATTGAGATTAAGACAGTTGTAGTAAAGTAGACAGGTCAAGATTCACTCATTTTGTATTCACTGATAAATCAACGCAGAATATATTCGGTTTGCCAAATTATGACACTGATCTAAAAATTAACCTTTGAAAATTAACGTTGTTTGTGTGTGTGTGTGTATTTAGCCTGTCCTCTTTCCTAATTTCCGATTCCATTCGACAACCTAACCTACTAGACTACCGGCACATGTAGCGAAAGCGTTAACGTCTCATCCGCTCATGAGAGTCCATTTTGAAATGACCTTCACATTTTGGTGATCTTGTTCGTAAACCATCGTTACACTCTATAGAGGAAGTGTTTCACCTTGTGTGGCCAATGAAGGACTCAATTGAACGTAGCGTAGACTCACGACTAAACGCGTTGGAGGACGATTTACCAGTATGAACTCATACGGCAGCACAAAGGGTAGCCTCCACCAGATGACGACATGTATGTGATTATACCATCATGATGCATAATGTCCCTGGTTTTCAAGTAGCATAAACGTAGGGACAAAGAAATATCTTATTCATCGTAAACAAGCCGATGGAAACCTTACATTCGTCATTTTGTACTCCTATCATCAGTTAGGATCACCTCTCTTGTTAAGCTTATGTAAGAACCTACTGTGACAATCTTTCAATCAAATAGTTGACGAGTGGGATCGGTACCCGAAAAAATTATCCGTTTGTCAAACTGGGCAGCATTACAGATTCTTCGTCTTGAAGCGTATTGCATGTTTCACACGATGTCCCGAGAAGTGTCAACATCCTCAAGGAAATTCCCTGTTAGACCGCAAACTGGGTTGCGGTTAATGGAAACCTATCTCCGACTATCACTATTTCAAGCGAGGCAAGACAAGGTTGTGCAGTTTCCGCTGTCAGATTCAGCTGTTCAACAGACAAGATGGTAGAATGCACTTTGAAGAACCGAGAATATGTTGATGTGGAAATGCGTCTAAGCACTGAAGCAGGTCGACTGGGTCACTCTAACCTCTGAAAGTTTACAGAGAGATTAGAACGTCATTGACAGATTAAAGGCTCCAGTTCAGCAGTTTGGTAAGGCCTCAGCGCAGGTTGCTGTTGAAAAAACAGCAGGACTCTGTGCCTGTTTCAATCAGTTATGGTGGGTCGGTCACTTTACTTCGAAGTCGTATAAGCTCTGGTAGAGTGAGATAGGAGCAAATTTATAGTCAATGCTCGGATGACGCCCACCAACTCAAACCACCTTTAGCGCTGAAATGAGCTATACTTCAGGGAAAGGCCGGATGGGTAAACGATCTTATCGTGCAGCTGTGAAACAGGGCGAACTCGTTGGGCAGCTGACCACAAATGTTGTTTTGGGTTATTATTATCAGCGTGCGGTGAGGACATCATATCAGCAATGACCAAGTTCGTCGGTCTTTCGAACGAACAGACTGTTTTTCTCTGAGCATAATGATTTTCACTCCGCGGAATTCGTTAGTTTGGACGCATCTTACAAATGCCAACTCACAGCTAACCACGCTGTGTCCTGTTTGTAAGTGGTGGATTAGACTGGAGGTAGCATTCTGGTGGCCAGCGTATGACGTGGGTTTGGGGCACGACAGCATTGAGGTCGGCTTCAGTAAGACGTTCCCGGCTTGCTAGACCTGTGGATAGGGACGCTAGTTGATGTCGCCAGGAAACAGGTAAGTTATGCAAATACATGTACAGATTTAATGTCTTTCTTTTTCCCCATGCATCCCTTTTTGTAAATTGTGCAACTGTTTTATTTTCGTCTCATTTGTTATGGCAAGTTTATCACTGTATGTAACTTATTAATGTTAGATGTGTATGTATACGTGCACAAGGAGATTTGGACTCATGACCCGCGAGCACGTCCCTACCGCTTGTCTGAGAGACCAGTTTCAAGACAGCATCCAATATAACCAAACATCCGATTAAGTTCCATCTTACCTCCTTAGAACTTTCCTATTTGTTATAGACTAATCGGCAGCAGAATGTTTCGACGCCCTTTCACTTTCCAATGGTTCGTCAAACCAGGTTGTCTCATAAGTACGTTATTACCAGAGCACCAACACTAATGTGCATTGGTCAAGGGTATTTGCAAACGAACGACTCATTTTCCAATAGCAGCAATGCTCAATTAGGTTGTTAAAGTAATAACCGTAACGATAATGAAGTGAATAATAAAAGTTCGGGGGTTTAAATTATTTCAGACTGAACACTATCCACACTTGATCGCAGATAAACATTTCGTCTAACCCACTTCGAAACTAAGCACTAGACTCGAGTTTCGCTCTTATTAAAACCCATCAGTAGTGTATATCTTCGTCCTAGATGATTGAAATGTGACGGGAAGGGGAGACGAATTATGAGGGTAAGAACGAGCTTTGGCGACAAATATGATCGGAGTTCGGAGATCGTTGTTTTGGTGCGGAGTTTAATTCGATTGGACGTGTTTGTCTGTTCAGACCACGCGTTTAGGTTTATTGAGTCGCATCACTTGTACTAAAGACTTTCGGCTGGGGTGTGGACAGCATAGCGGCATTCATGTGACATGTCAGTATAAGGCTCTTATACCTTTGTGCGGAAAACACCATTCCAAAGAAACTTCATGTCAGGGTTAGGTGGGAAACATTTGGAGAAAAACTAATTTAGCTTTGACTTTGTAACAGCGTCGCCTGCGAACGACACAACCTGCGCACAGGACGGGCGGTGCTATAGCTAGTGGCATATTGTCTGGACGGCATTCAGGAAGTTACCATAAAAATTTAAGTAAAACACCGGATGAGGTTCACTTGTTTTTTCCAGTGAAAACTGTAATGTATTGTGGGCAGTTTCAGCCGCAAACACAGGGTAACTAAACCCAATATAAGACTTACGGGACACATCTTTTTGCATTCATGCTTATGGACAATACACCTTGGTCTACGTAATCAGTACAGGGTGTGTGTATTGTGGCGACATCCATATCTCCAATAACCGAGTCAATTGTAAACCCAGGTGATCAGTAAGACAAGACAGCGTCTATATATTTGAAAATAAATAGACATTAAGGCATTCAGCGTTGATTCACATTATACTACACGCTAAAAGATGGTCCCTCCATAAGAATGAGACAATCAACACCGATTGGTGATACTCGTTCCCTTTGATGCATTCAGCATTCTCGGTCAAAATATACTTGGAAGCGAATCAAACGCCTTAGTATCATAGTAAGGGGGTGATTCTAAGGAAAATTTCACTACACTCGATATCCCTAGTGCCCAAAAATCAGTCGCACGCATCGGTAGATAGACCAAGCAAACTGATGCAACGTGTTAACAGTGAATTACAAGCATACATCAGTTCTAGTGAAAAACTAAGGCCACAAGCAGACAAAAAAAGAAATCAAATCGTTCATATTCCGAGGCCTTGATAAACCACAACAAAAGGTTCATATCTCTAGGGTTAGGATAGCCTTTGCCAACTTCAGGCGCTAATAGTGTCAAGAATGTATCTCATAAAAAAGTTAGAGATAACACATATATGACCATAGCCAGAGTAGCTTCACGTTATGACTGAGAAACATGGCTACTAAAGGTTGGGGATATTAAAGCAGTGTTTTTATATAATCGCACGCATCGGATGCTATCAGTGGAAAAGATGCCAGGAGATCGGAAATCCAAGGATCGATAATGCTCATCTATCCGTATCTTGAGAACATACACTTTTACAGGATTAGGCTAAGTATTAAGAAAGTCATCTCAACAATTGTTATGCCGTTCACTCCATGCTGTGTTCGCTGGTTTAAAAAAGGTTGCCAAAATAATAATAACCATCAACAAGTTAGGAACAGTGGGCGGTCATCAACTCTTGAGATAGGGTGCTTGTGACCTATTCGGTCTGGCAGGAAACACAGCAGGACAATGCGGATATCTCGTTTCAGTTGCGTGAATGTGGTCTCTGTTTGTGACGTATGAAACAACGAGACTCATAGGGAAAGTGATTTACAAACGCTGTCATAATCTTAATAATTGCAATTCGGTTACTTCTTTGCAAGGGATAGATACCCTGTTGTCGAATGTTTAAAGTTGGACACAGAATTTTTGTTACCTAAGTCCTATTCCTTCTAGTTTTTCTTCTTACGGTTGTATAATGACAAGATAACAAATGTGTTGTTGCTTAGGGTGTATTAAGTTACTGTTCAAAGAAACAATCGACTCTGAAAACCAGTTGAAGCAACGCCAGGGTCGTTCCAAACAGCAACAACTACACTCCATCATGGCAGAATACGTGCCACAAGAAAACACGGCCAGGTCACATATAGAATGATAGGTGCAAGCGACCGGAATGACTGTAAGTTAGGGGACCCTTGGTTGGTCCACTCGACAGTGAGTCCGATTGACCTAAAGTCTGATTGTGGGGGCCTAGATTGAAATCCCACAAACAAGAAGTCGATGTTCGAGTGTACAAAACAAAGATCGATTGATATGAACAAAATCTGACCTTGACAATGATTTAAAACAAGTGTAGATGTGTTCACCTGTCGAATAAAATCTAGGTTGCTGAAAAAAACGAGATAGACTGTAAGCAGGCAAGATCACAAAAGCCCATCAGATCATCTACTATTCCTAGCTAGCAAACTGTGATCACTGGATTTTACGAAGATAAAAAAACACCACACATCATACAGAGAAGGTAGCTTACCACATTCACCATGATCGTCAGATCACAGTCGGATTGGATACATCTGGGACAAGTAAGGCTGAATAGGCAAAAAATATAGGAATGTTGGGAAGTTTAATGCAGCTATCAAACGTACTCGTTGATGCATGAAAAATATTTGTGTGACAGTGAGGATATCGTTCAGAACAAGAACGCAGGCGGTTATCACTGTTTATAGAGAAGTGACCTAATGATGTACAGAGAACATGATACATTAACCTCTCGGAAAGAACAGTGTGATCGAAACAGTTGCTAATTATGTTCAAGGACTAACCATACATTGTTTGACGTAAAGTGTATTACTACCTCCTCTCATTAGACGCGTTCATCCTTCCTTTTTGTTTGTCTTGTTGTCGTTCAGGAGAAGTCCAAGCCACCAGATTTTCGCGGTTCAGATTCACATCGAATTACGAGGTATTGTGTACGCGTGAAACCACAAATCGAATGTACTACATCGGATATGTGCATGTATCTGTCAATTCTTGGTGATGAACCAAAATAGGGATACCAGCAGCTGTAGAGGGGTTGGGCGATTTCATCGATAAGAAGTCAACCAGTGATTCGCAGAAGGCTACGGTCAATCAGTGTCGACAACGCAAGCAAACTGGCATGTCAGCGCAGTGACCAATCCGGATGGCACGCTGGCGTAGCATCGGATTTTGTTATAACGAGCATCGGAGTAAAACAAGTTGTTTAAGTGCGTCACGCGTTAAAACAAACGAGCTACAAGCGGAGTCCAGCCAACCAATAGGAAAGCCGAGGCATCGACACCAACTGTAATTCATCTTACTGACGAATCCTGTCTATAAAATAACCGATGGGAACTCAATAAAACTGAAATTTGTTTGGTGCCGCAAGTTCTGCTTTCGTTTCGGAAGGTAGCAAGTTCTCAACACCAGCCAGTTACCATTTATCTACGTCTCGTAATATCGTTGATGCGTAGACACGTAATAGGAGGTGGTGTGCAACCCTCAGGTAAACGTAGTGAAAAGACTGAATGGGGGGAATCTCACAGTTGCATCAATTGTCATTCGTGCAAAATCCAGACGGCACAATGAATTTAGAGTATAAATATGGAATCATAACAATGAATCAGAGGGCAAACGTGGTCACATTCAACTTTTCTGCGGAAGTGTTTCGACAGTCAGAGAGACCACACAGATCATGATGACAGGACTGGGAGCCCAATCAGAAACAGAGTAACCAACTGAATGTCAGTAAACGTGCGTAAACGAGTGAATCACGTGATGGGACGCGCGGCCATACATTTATAGGCACACAGATTCATATGAGAAAAAGAAACATTCGGTGGGAAAAGACAAAGCGAAACAAAAAACAATCGGTTCAGATCGTTTGCAAACTAACAATATCACAAGTACATGAGCGCGAACAGAGGAGGAGGATGGGAAGCGTAATTCCGAAAAGAATAGTTCCCAGTGGAAATCCCAAGAGAACCAAAAGCGAGTGGATCAAAAACCAAGGCAACTTGATGACTCAGATAACGGGTAAGTCCACTGCGCCTGATTCCAAAACAGCTTCACCGTCCAAACTGAACGAAAGTTGGTACTTCAGTGCGATGGTGGGCTGGAAGAAAGATATGGGAGAAGATGGAGCAGCTCGAAAATTTACTTTCGACAGGACAGAAAATGAACGAGAGGAGACAAAGGACAGGAATTGAAAGATTTTCCTCTCATACCTGAAGTACGCATTGATACAAATAAAACAATTGTCAGTTGGTGGGAGGAAAAAAAGGAAAAAGAGGTAGTCACATCACCTCCGTAATAATGCCAAATTCGTCACAGAGTGAAACTCGGAGTTACAAAAAAAACAATCAAGCTACGCTTAGGACTGCTCAGTAGAACATTTCAGAATGGATTTACTTTAATTTGCTCCAAAACAAATCTATGAGGTTTAACGGTGGAAGGGGGAAGCAAGGGCTCATTGATGTCAATGACCCTGCATGTACCCCGTGTAATTGCATGGTAGAATTTACTCTGGCAGAGTCGATCGAATGGTCAATAAACAGTATTCCAAACCAGGAGTATGAATAAGCATGCAACTAAGTACACAACACGATAGGCCTTAGCCTGCAATATCATCAGTCAGAACCCACGTTCCATTGACCTCAGCTTGATATTCCATATTGTGGTGAGTCACACTAGTTCATCTATATGAGTTACCTCAGCAACTGGCTGTTATGCGCTGTACAATCACATGGCCCAGATAGGATCAGCATAAGCGATCGGGTGATCAATATATGAGGCGGGATCCATAGGTGAAGGGCCTGATGCCAAGGTCTTGATTCGGTTGAGCGTAAATGGCCTTCTGATTGGAGCCCGGAGAGGATATTTTTGGGCGGTTACGGACAGAGAAGTTGTGGTGAGTAGCAGTGCTAGTGTTATCCATCTCTGCTAAAAAAACATTCACAACAATGTCCCAAACTAATATCGATGGTACCGCTATGAACTTACGATTGCTGACATCAAACTGGGCACAATATCGCCACATAGCCAATCGACTAAGCTGGTACGACTGAATTTTCATCAAATAAAGCATGAACATCGCTAATGGTCACGTGTTTTTATCGGAAAAAACAAAAGTAATTCACCGAGCATGACACTTGGAGGCTCGAAAAACCACAACTGTATAAAAAGTCGATTAAGTTAAGATGGAAGCCAACGGACAGTAACTGTCTCCTATCGAGACGATCGGGCAACCTGATCATTACTCACAAGCGAAAGTGGTTGAGCGTTCACATATGATAATTCGGTCGTGCCTAATGTGAGGTCAATGGCGCAGTGGTCAACACGGTTGCCTCATGAAAGCGTGGCCGGAGTTCTAGTCTCGGCCGTGGCAAGGATATGCACTACTGACGAGCTCTAACAGAGAGCGAAACTCGAGTCTGGTGTTTCTTTTCGAAAGGCGATTGGCTGGAAAGTCTATCTGAATGCGATGACTGAGACCAACTGTGAGTGATGGTGAAAGTGTAATTTAAGATGTGTTCATGTGCAGCTTGTTTACACATCGTTAAACGTGCGGACGTTGAAAATAAACATTAATCGCCCCGTCATAAGCGAGGCTCATATTTTTGGCGGCCGAGTGGAAGAAGCCTTGGCCCGTAACCTGAACCGCTGACAGTGAACCTGGTTCAGATTATCTCTACCTGATGAACCCAAACGAAATCGAAACCGATTGTAAAGAAGCAATTCGAGGGTGAGGATTATCAGTATAACCAGGATTTTTATTGATCAATTCGCATACTCATGTTGCCGATCCGGTACTCGCAGTTGTATTCCGGACTTCCAGCCCACATCTCAGTGAGGTTTCCGTACATACGTCCTATGTACATTCGTCAGGCACTGCCCGTTTGGCTAACTTTGTTCGTCGTTCATTCGCGCCTGCACTATAAAAACAGTCCATCGTACGCTGACTGTCTTGTTCTTCGGTGAACACTTTAGTCAAGACTGCTCATGTCACTTGATACGTTATCGCAGTCTTTGTCAATTGGTTCAGAACATAAACAACTTACGTCTGTTCGGCGAGTAGTGCCCAAACACCGTTACTAAGGTTTGTGTTGCATTCCAGTCCACTAACCGCTGCAGCCGTTCCGAATTCTGAAAGTCGCCGTATGCGAACAGGGTCAACCATATCTTCACTGTGTTATTTTCGGGTCAATATATCAGTGTAGCAAAAATACGTTCGAAAAAGAAGTTATAAACTACTTGATTGAAATGCATACATCTCTGATCATTCACTCGTATTTTTAAACTGAAATTCTATCCCACAACACAGAAATGTTTCCATTAAAACATCTTGTTCAATTCTGCTCAATTGACTGAAGCTGTTTTGGATAATCGTTTATAACTTCTCGCTCGTTAGGTCTATTCCCCTCAGTGATGGATGTGATACGATTTCTCGAGTTGTTCGCGATCTAGCATCTGTGGACTGTGACGACTAAATTGAGATACTCCACTGCGTCTCTGACTTTTTCATCTACCATGCTTTTTTCTTTAGAATGACCCGGAGATCGTTTCGTCTTAGTTTTTCCAAAGAATAGATGCATCTTTTAACGCAATATATTTCTAAGACTTCTTGAAGCAATGGCGTTGCGCCTTCTCCTTAAATCCTCTTTGTGTTCGTGGGCAAAATAATCTCAAGCTTTTAATATGAACGTAACCGGCGACAACTTAAATAACTTTCAGCCGTTGTGGGAAACGATCACTTAAATGTCACCTTATCGAGTCAGACATTTATTCGAACAATCCATCGGAAGAAGCGTGAACACCGAAGGGATAGGGTGGCTTGCACGTCCAGCGTTGTAAAATGGACAGTATTAGCGTAACACTGAGAGGGCTTTGTATGCTGAGTAGGTCAATGTCTGACACAGCAATTTCCTGGTCTTTCAGAGTAGAAGAAAAGAGTGTATAGTTAAATGTATTGTTTCAGAAAATGAGATTAATTCACTTGACTGCTGTGTTGCCATACGGGTTCTTAAACCAAAAGAGTCAATTCAGAACCCTGATCTGTCTATTGTTTAAATACGAATGGCCCGACAGAATTTCAACCGGCAAGAAACTAGATACCACGCACAGCTATTAACGACAACATTCCAATAGTTCATCGTACTGTAGAACCCATCGGATATACCAAACGAGAGCATAATAGGGGCATTACGCAAACAATCAGCAACAGCAGTAGCAACATCAAATGTACACAGATGCAGAGCAGGTTATGCGATGATCAGAGGAACATTATTTAATACAGAGAACTGTCAAACGCCGATGAGAGAACAATATCGGAACAATGTACGTGTGTAAATCGAAATCGAAAGATACAGAAATAAAAAAGATTTTGGCGAGCAAACGTAAATTTAGGTGATCATCTGAACAACACTACAGCTAGCACATTTCTACTAGGCGAGCACAACCGGGCGCACGAGTGACAGTCAAATTATGAGATGAACTTCGGTGATTGTATTATTGTATTCCTTGCCATTTAAGAGTCTAATCTGGCCGGCTGTCTTTGTGCAGATGATGGTGATAGAGAACAGCTTCTCACGATACTACGGGGCGGAAACAAATACCACTCAAATGCCCTCATAGGTTTCTATCGAATGATAAAACGTAAAACGTGAAAAATGGAATTTCTCCATGAAAATGTATGACAAACGAGGATAGTTGTGATCGGAAACTACATTCATTCGGTTGAATAGGACAATATCGAGCGTTACATATCGTTAGGTAGTTGGCAAGAGGAGCTACGCAACAGCCCAAACTGCACCGAAGGCCGATCAGACTGATCAGACATTGCATAATTATGCACACTGTCGAGTAGAACAGTGAACAGAAGTAGGCAGTGCTGAGCCGGAGAGAACCAGATAGTTTGCGCATGGACCTCGCCGTTCGATCGATGCTCCGTTCTGGAGGTGCGGTCTTTTTTTCGGTACCCATTGTCTGGGTTACCTCTGATGAATACCTGTTTGGGTTCGATACATCGGTTGTCACATAACCTATGATCACACGGTACCAGATTCCGGAACGTTTACGCAACAGAGTAGCGGAAATGGGTTACACGCAACCATTTCCGTTCGCGAAGGTCACCTAAAAGAAGCGGTACGGACTAACGGGTGTACTTACGTAAACGTACATCGCAAGGGGAGTGACAGCCATGTGCACGCTGCGCCCAGTACGTGTCCGGTAAACAATGCTAACTGCTTCTGTCTATTACACAGATCAATAGAGCAACCAATCGTGCGTATCTCCGACCAAGCTAAATCGATTCCAATGGATACAGACTGATACGTAGCTCCCTTTAACAACTATGTGACAATATGTCAAGTTCAATATTCAATCACATTTAGTTAGATAAACAAATCAACGTGGCGTTCCCTCGGGAATGTTCCCATTTGGCATGCATTCCTGAACTAAAAATAACACATTATCACCCGATAGCGAACAGGGAGAGTATTCCAGTAATAACCATCCCCGAATTACGTTACCGTGATACACTGTGCGTTCTAGGTCACAATCAGATTGGCCAATTTCGCGTGTGAGAACCTTATTGTGCGATTGACAAACTTCTCAAGGAATCAAGTGCAATCAGTTGGTCAATCGGTAATGTCTGAAACTGGGTGCATCGAACCGGAAATTTAGGGCATCAAAGTTGAAATCATCGACACGAAACCGGAAGTAAGCTGTAAAAAGGCACACCGATATCGAAGACAATCGACAATCTCACAGTGGTAGATATGAGTCCCGGTTGTCTCCTGTGCTCCCGGTTGAGTCATAGAGGCTTCACTGGAATCCCGAGCTACCCATATGTGACCGAGAACACCGGTCGGTGGCACACACTTAAAAGGAACATACTTCGCAATTCGAATAAAGGTGTGTGAAAATTCGATTGGTGTTCAAAGTGTGTCAATCTAACTCGACGAACAGAAACTATCGAGTACTATTACATACACACAGCCCCAGCTGCGTGTCATCACCATCACGACCATCATCAAAGGCAGTAATGTATCAATGGTTCTCACTGACACTTGAATATCATACAACCCTAAAAAAAACAGCAAGCCATAGCTAGAAAAAAAGAACAGAGAGAGCTTAACTAGTAGAAAGCAACTATATCTGAAGCGAAATCCTTAATGCCTATACCTTAACCAAACAACGAGCTATACGCAAGAGTAAGGCGTCACCAGAAGACAATTTCTTTAGGGTTTACCCTGCCAACCCCCGTCATTAAGTGCACCTACTTCAAAAACAGCTCGGCCAAACACTGATAACATTCACACTATTGAGCCCGATTAGCCCCTATTTCATCTGACGTCTCCAGCCACCGACTCTGTGAGTTGTGAGGGCCACAGTGCAGAGGAGAAACCCGACCTACAGTGGCTAACCCTTTAATGAACGACTTCATTTCTCAACAGCAGGTCATTTCATCATTCATTTTCATAGACAGCAATACATCAGTGGTTCACACTGATGCTTGACTGCCACACAACCACGAAGAAGGAAAAGAAAAAAACTTATATAGGAAGAAAGAAAACAGAGGAGGGGAGGGGAAGTGGACCTAACTACTAAAAATAGCTACGTCTATATTCAAACATAACATCAAGGCGCCTACACCTTGCAAACAAACAACCGAGCTGTAAGTGAAAGTAAGGCGTCATCAGCAAGACAGCTTCCTTACGGCTTTCACTGCCCCGCATCATTAAGTGCACTCACTTCACAGACAACTCGGCCAAACAACGACAGCATTCATCTGGCCACCTCGCGTCAGTCGACCACAGCATCGGCAAAGAGTGCTCGATGTGGCGGACGAAGGGACTTGTTTGGCGTGCACTACCAAATACCCGCTTCCTAACCTCCTCGTTCGTTTACTCGTTGGTGCCATCCGATGCGAGCGAGCGAACACAGACATCGATGTGCAATCTCGAAACACAACAGGCGGGATGATAGAAGCGCACATAAAATAAGAGTCTCGTTATCAGTCTAAAAATGACACGCTATATATATGAAAACGGGGCCTGACAGCGCACGATCTGCTATAGAGATAGCAGTAACTTTCGAGCAAAGCTGTGGGTTCAGGCCATAATGGCAAAGTCATGAGCAACTCACCCTGTGAAACAGGAACGTGATTGTCATCAGCATGGGTCAACCATAAAAACAGGTCACATGACAATAAGGTATGTAGCGCCATTAGATGCTGATCAAAGCGTCCCGTCTGAGATACATACATACAGACACACCGCCATTAAGGGTTCACAGAAGGAAATTCTTTGACTATGATACTGATGCACGTCACCAAAAGCGAAACACACGGAGACCATCGCACAACGCAGGAAGACAGAGGATTGGTGGGATATTGGCAATGTACGTGTGAGATAGAAAAGAGAAAAATCGTCTCACCTGATTGACAGGGTCAGAGACCAGCACAATCTGGTTGATAGCGCCAGCTGGGAGGAACGGCGAATAGGCTGCTAAACTGTGACCGGACGGAGCGAGTTGGCGTATTGAGAAGGGCTGTGGAAATGTGTGAAGAAGGGAGTAACGGTAGAAAGCTTGGTGCAAGAAGTGTGCTTAACAGGCATGACAACCCGAGTGTTCTCAGTTGATTAAGCACTGAATCGTATAGCCTAGAGATAGCGTGTGCGTGAAAGCAACAAATCCAATTCCATCACTCAGTCACCTCCCACACAGACCCAGTCGTACCACCAAGATCGTCTTTCACGTGACTAGAGAGGGAAGACTGAACCAGACAGGCATGACTCAACGTGACAGCCTTGGTCGGCAGGCTCGCAATGGCAATGGTGTGCCAAGCCGATAAGAGGGTGCACTAGAGATAAGCCTCAGATGAGGGGCGAATATGCCATATTCACAAGCCCGTCACGTCTGCTACGAGACGGAGCAAATAGTGACATAATTAAGTGAAAAACAGGCTAGATGAACGTGCAATACCTGCAACAGTCAGCATTGCATTGAAGTCTTTACAAAAAAACGTTGAATAAAATATTGTCATTACTGTTCTAAAGAGGAGGTCCGAACTACTGTTGTATCGGAAACATAGCAGATCAGACAAAAAGAGAAACGCGCCTCACTGTGAGATACAAGTGGCTCACAGTCGTCTGTCGATCAACTGCACGGGTAATCACGTTTGAATAAGCGGAGTCTCAGATGAAGAGACAATTGAGAAGACCACCGACAGAGAATGAGTAGTTACGAGCCGATTGTCATTCTCCTATGTGCCCTCATTCTACCTACGTTGGGCTTACCTCGAACCCTTGTCTTAGAATCTAATCCCTGATGTCACAGCACTACCACAACACCATTTGTTGACCAAAGTGACGTCATTTATCATCCAGTGATCGACTATTTGTAATACAGTACTTCCTATCGTCCCTCATCCTACCTACGTTGGGCTTACCTCGAACCCTTGTCTTAGAATCTAATCCCTGATGTCACAGCACTACCACAACACCATTTGTTGACCAAAGTGACGTCATTTATCATCCAGTGATCGACTATTTGTAATACAGTACTTCCTATCGTCTAAAACTCTTAACAGCCAAAGACGATCGGTTGGGAGTCAAATACTGCAAGTTGACAGCCCGTATTAGATACTGAAGACCGCTTTTAGTTTTAAAAAAACACGAAATATAGTTTTCCATGCTTGTGAAAGACGTTGGCATAAAGTTAGATTCGTTCGAAACCAATACTCCGATGACATGGGAGTAATCGATCCATCGACATAGCGAAACCTCAGCAGTAGCAGAGTCTGCGGCTCGTTGCAATCCAATATTAAATTGTGCCGTCATGTACCAACCGATCAAAAATAGAATTTTGTTAATAACATGACAATCAAGAGACAATAAACAATGAAGATTACGATTGTGAGCCGACGGGTTTCGTGCATCAGATCACGTGACAGATTTTTGGTTGAACAACAATCATAATCATCTCTTTAAAATCTGGCCATCTTCAAGACTGCCAAGGACCCTGGTTAACAAATCTGGCCGTTGCTCGTCAGACGCTGACAACCATTAACAGTGTATGACAAGTATCAAGACGCTTACAAGATATGCTCGGAAGTGTACACCACAGACAATCTGGACCAATCCACACTTATCACACCAATATCAATTATAATAATGTAAGTAACGCATAAAGCACGCCACATTTAGAGGGAGGTAATAAAATATTATGAAAATAATAGTCCGAGCAAAGGCGCACATAAAAATCAAGTCTTAATTTGGATGCCCAAGGAAACATAGAATTATAAAGGACATTTAGAGGAAGAAAACTTAAAATCAACATACAATATATTTGTATCAACTTTTGTAGTCCAATCATGTGGAAATCCGACCCAACCCTATTCCTCCCAAGTGTTTACCCGTGTACATTCTACTTCTCCTGTTTCCAACCGTTAATCGTACGTTGATCCAAATGTTTTGTTTTATCGCGTCAATTTTGATAATTGTGCGAATAGCCAATTGTCGGTTATTGTACTTTGCTTGAGTGGTGCGTGCATCACCTTTTTGGAGCTCGGCTCGTCCCCATTGTTTTGAACTTGTTGACTGCTCAGGAAGAACTCTGTTGGGTATGTGCTTATAATTCAACTTTAGCCTGTTTGGCACCAAATTGTAGTTCATCTCCCAGAAACGATCTGTTGAACGAAACTGTTGAGGTTGTCAAAAAAAAATACACTATGATGATTTGTTCAATGGTACCGTGGACATTATGATCCAATCTTGTTTTTATTATTTAGGATCGTTGGTTTATTGATACACGTTGCTCAACGTCTTCGTACAATATTAGTTTACAAAATGAATAAAAATCTAAAAGCAAGTGGTATAAAAATATTTTATTACAGTTGTGCAAGAACGAGGGTAAAAAAAAATTGTGAAGATGACAGAAGTGAACAATTCACAGTATCACGCAGAACGGTACAGAATGCGAAATAGACCAAAACTTGAACTTTCACAAATAATTACAGAAGCCGACGTGTTATGTACAAGAAACACCATAAACGCAAACATTGATTTGCATTTGATAGACGTCATGCTCATTACTCGGTTGGCCA
This sequence comes from Paragonimus kellicotti, assembly GCA_014220965.1. Classification (NCBI taxonomy): domain Eukaryota; kingdom Metazoa; phylum Platyhelminthes; class Trematoda; order Plagiorchiida; family Troglotrematidae; genus Paragonimus; species Paragonimus kellicotti. The sequence continues at coordinate 44,708 of LOND01002003.1, read as the reverse complement.
TAATTACCATTAGCAATTAGGCCAGTTCCTGAAATCCGTGAACATCCATGCACAAAATTATTACTCGTTTTAGCTCCATCCCATATGAACCAAGGGAGTATGATCCAATGTGAGAATTCAGACTACATACTGTTCACTGATGTTATGAGCAGCCGGTTACACCTCTCAGATGGAACAGGATAAACATTATCTACATGATTTGTAAAACCAAATGTTTAACGGATTGGAGAAGATCATCACTAGTGCAATACAGTTCACAAAATAATGGCTTTGGTGACACTTTGATTGCCCCCAAATTTAAATCATCGAATTTTGCTGAGACCAAGTGGGCAAAAAATGAAGATTAGCCATTTGTGCAAAAAGTCTAGGACAGTAACCAAACTACACAGGTGTAAAGCTTTCTCGGAGAGTCGCTTATCGAAATTTTCACAGAAACCCCGCTTTCTGAAAGAAAGCTATATCCTGACAGCAAGCATAACGAAATTCCTGAAGGTGGAGCCTAAGAATTGTTGTACGAGTTTCGGCACAGAATGCACACAATGTTCACTCTGTACAAAATCCATCATCTTCGAAGAAACGAAGATCGCGTGTGATAAGCCTAGGCGGCTACAGATGCACGTGGGACGATATAAGTCAATATAAATCGGACTCGGTAGTGGCATTGCGTCACACGCTTTTTATGCTAAATATTTTGACAATTTAAAGCAGATCAATTCATTTCTTTGCATAAGAAAGCAAAACATGAACGGAGGTTTCCTCAAAAATAGTTTATGGCAATAACAAATAATGAGAAGGGCTAAAAATGACTGTCTCACAAATATGTCACCGCATGAGACTGAAAGAGATGTAACACAACGTACATTTTGCTACCGAATTTCAACACAAAGCCCAGTCGTGATACTAATCCAAAGTTCGATGACCTATTTCAATCAAAACAATTCGCGTTTCCTAAAAGGACTCCTTCTAGTTATCTTTCAGTCGACAATTTCGAGTACTGAAATATGCACGCTTGTACAACAGTCCTATCGATTAGGAAGTGGAGTGAGATTGGAGTTGGGAGGTGGTTAGATCATTGTATAAATACGGGTATTTGTTAGTCTTCCGGTACAGTTGTCCTGATGAAACAGTGCCAAGTAGCGGTTGTGTTGATTTAAAAATGATAACAGTTAAATAAAAAGATTCAATTGATTGTACATTCTGTTTTGTCCACAAAAGCACCAACTCAAGTAAATAGCACAATTCATGCACTCAAACGGATCAATTCCCCCTTTTTTTACAGGCTCAGATAATCACCAGATAGAAGTCAATTAGCTGAATGTGCTCGAGCCAAAAAACAATAATAATAATCCTCATTAAAACAGGTAGCAGAAGATCACAACCGGCATCAGCTTTAAAGAGTCTACAGGTTTAGTTTCGTGGTTAATTCAAGAATAACAAAGCTAGGTCTGTGAAGAAATCAAGCCAAAAAAGAAGTAACAGAAGAAGAGTAAGACTGTGCATGGAAATGAATGTTAGTCCGGGATCTAGCGGGGTATGTGGAAATACATTTAGAGAGAATCACATACATTGATTTATAAACTGATTCACGCACACTGGTTGTGTCAGATAAGCCTGCTGTATACTGTAAACTGATGAGAAATAATGCAGTCGACGAATTATTTATGGGGAATACCAATACAACGAGTTTTTCTTAGTAATGGTCAAAAAGTATATCTTTTGATAAAAAACCGGGAAAATAATCCCTGAATGATGCATCCAGTGGAGAGCGCGAGAAAATACTGATAAATCGACTGACCAAGTTATCTTAAATAAGGGACATGGAACGAGACTTTTCAGAACTTAGTAAGCCTGCTTTATCGTTGGCATACACAAAGACACATGATAGAAAATAAATATCAGGTCGACATGCACTGGTCTTATGGGGAATACCAATACAACGAGTTCTTCTTAGTAATGACCAAAAAGTATATCTTTTGATAAAAAACCGGGAAAATAATCTCTGATGCATGCACCTGGAGAGCGCGAGAAAATACTGATAAATCGACTGACCAAGTTATCTTAAATAAGGGACATGGAACGAGACTCTTCAGAACTTAGTGGAAGTTTCAGTCAAACGGAGTGACGATATCGTATTGTTGCTGAAAGTCGTCTCTAAATACCTAACCGAAAGAATTCAGGGTGCGAGTTCGTTATAAACCTGGAGAGGTGAGTATTAGGCAGAAAGTATCTCGTATTGATTCTCTGTCATAAGCGAAAGCGAAATGTCAACACAGCTGAACGCGCGGTCGGGGGGTTGGACTTACTTTAAGGTACACGTCACATATTTGATTGCAGCCTTCACATTAAAATAGAATTTCCGGCCAGCCACTTTCGAAAAAAGCAATTGATGAGCTCCAATAAGAGCAAAACTACAGTCCAGTGATTGCTTTCGAAAAAGGCTGACTGGAAAGTCTATCTGAATGCGAGGCTATGATCAAATGCAAAGGATGCTCAGATTTAAGGTAACCAGATTCCTAAGTGCTCATGATTGATCTAAAATATCGTCTAACAGGCTTAAAGAGACCGGAGATTTCGACCTGCTTCAAAAGTCTTAATCTCCAGATCATTGGCTGGAATTAACAACCACAAGCGAAAGTGGTTGAGCATTCAGATATGATAGTTCAGTCGTGCTTAATGTGAGATCAGTCATAA
>LOND01002003.1:0-13639 GCA_014220965.1 Paragonimus kellicotti | reverse complement strand
CATCCATTTTAACCATCACCTTTCGAAAAGAAATACCAGATTCAAGTTTCGATCTTGTTCAAGCTGGTCAGTAATGCATCTTTTTATCACGGCTTGGACCTGAACCTAGATCTATGTCATCGATCGGTAATTAGATACACTGGTGGTGCTTTACTTCTGATTTAGAAGCTTATTTGGATTAACTACACTTGCAATCCTTTAGAACACACTCTGCTGTACGCGAGTGCAATCCTGCGATTGAATCCTGTGGTGAAGTGCCTACAAGCGTGGATACAACTCTGTTTGACGCAGAGGCAGGCAGTTATGTTATACATTGTCCAATCGGTGCAAAGCCCACATCTATGTATCTAACCCTTTCATTGTGTAAGGAATTTTGACATGATAAAGATTTTTTAAATAAAAGTTCGGGGACTCGAATAGTTTCAAATTAAACACCACCCACATTCGATCGCAGTCCTCGAATTTAGATAAACTTTTCGGTCAGCCCACATCGAAGGTAAACATTAGGCTCCAGCATATGCACTACTGGTGAGTTCTAATAAGAGCGAAACTCGAGTCTAGTGCTTCCTTTCGAAGTGGGCTAGCCGAAAGGCTTATCTGAATGCGAAGGGCCTGCGATCAAGTGTGGGTGGTGTTCAGTCTGAAATAACGAGCCTTGCTTAAGTAAGCAACATTTTACGAAGTGACAAGTTCGACGACCTAGCAAGTCAAAAAGCGCCAAATGTACGAGAGTATGCAAGAAAAGGCGATAAATAAACGATCATAATCGTACGAAGGCAAATCTAAGAAAACAAAAAAGCTTTACGGCAACCACAACAAATCGGTTCCAACCGACAATCTTAGTCATTCAAAACATGATGGGTAGGCAGATTGTACGCCATCCAGAGAATCCCCGAGAGGAAGAGTTCAATAAATATAGGGCTATCAACAAGCAATAACAGAAAAACACCATATCTTCCGTTGATTTAACCAGGCAACCTGCGTACTGTGATACAAAATGCATCAATGATGTTTCGAAGAAAAAAGATCTATGACGTTAGTGGAGTAGTGGTCTGCACCCCATGTTTGCAGGTGTGCAAAGCAGGATACGACAAACTTTACAGAACTGATGTGTTCTGATAAAAGCAGAAAGTAAACCTAGAGTCCTAATTGGAGTATCGCGGACGAGAAGTTCGACCAAACGTGGAAAATGAAAACGACCATGACAATTATGCATGGCATGTGATGCGATATAAAAAACCAACCTCTTCTACGATGGTCTTGATCAGACGATTCGCTTCTGCAACATCGGCCGGATTGCGACTTCGCAAAAGTTTGGTCAATCGCTGGAATGGAAAACAAACGTTCGAAAGATAACATTCTGAGTGTAGTGGAGAAGCGACTTCACTGTGACTTTTTGGTGAAACCTGGACACAAGCACTGTCTTAAGACGTGCGGAATGCACGGTGGCAAACCAGTCCGCCGTATCTGCATAAACAACATTGTCCGAATCCAGGCTAAGGTGCACATAACTGCCGATAACTTGCAAATCAGCCGTTGCCATACATTCGCTAGCAAATGTTCAGAGAAGTCAATCCGACTGAGCAATGCGAATTCAAATCAGAGGCATATTAGTTATCTAAACTGATGCACGGATTCAAGACATTCAGGAGACATAAATGGGTCAAAGGGAATATTGAGCATATGGACGAGATGAAGAAAAACTCATGTAATGCAACATTGAGCATGGTTACAGAGATGCAAGATTCAATAAAGAACATAGAATTTTTAAAATCGCTCACTTCGGATTGTCTACTGCGGTCAAAAATGTTCACTTGACGACGATTATCGCCATTCGCGGGCCGCTGATGATGCGAGGAGAGCATGAACACCATTGTTTCAGTAACTGAATTTGTTTATCTATTTGCATTACTAACGATTTACAAGTAGCTAAAACAGTCTCCTGAAATATCTCAATAAATCCGCATGCTCTGTTCAGATTAGGACAAGGAAACAAACCAGAGGGTACTTCAGGAGCACTAATCATAAACTGTAAAAGTAGATTTGCGAAGCATTTATTGGCGAAGTTTTGTTGTTGATATGATCAAAGTGACAGGTTGGAGTCCAGTTAGCCCAAAACTTCCTTCGTCATGAGGGTAGCTTATGTCGGTTTTCAATATTCACATTACTAATGCTGGCCGATAAGTCAATTAACTAAGGGTTAGGATACAGTTGACGCAGTTTTATAGCCGTAGTGTAAAATCGTTGACTGTTCTGAAAATTCAGTCTTTAAATAATAGTGAGACATCATTCTGACGTCACGGATAGGTCACGTTGATGTGAACTGTGCGTCTGTGTGGAAAATGTATGTACGCCACCAGTGGTCGTTTTAGTAACAATGATGTCAACTATCGTAGCAACGATAACATACTCATAAGAATACATTGAAAAAGAGAATATTTTGTGTAAAATGTTTAGGTGCGTAATACAAGGTCAAAGATAAGCCATATTCGCCTAAAGAAATCCTCTCAAGTCCCAACCATCAAGTCATCCTAGTTGCAATGTGAAGCCCATAAACCAATAGTGGCTACAACGGAAATTCGGGTTTGTTAAAATGTGCCAAGTCAAAAAAGACCCAAGTTCGAAAATCCGAGCTTCGGCTGGATTTGAACTAGCAACAGAAACAGCGTACCCAAACGCGTTAAGCGCCGTACCAGCGACCGACCGAAATTGTCCTAGCTAGAGGGAATGCGACGCGCGGTTGTAAATTTAAATCATGACATCGTGGTGAACAACAAAATTGTGGTTGCCGGTTTGAGTGCGGTCAATTGAAGTGTTTCTGGCTGTTGATTTTCGGAACCAAGTAGTCAACGCACGGCTATGAGGGCAAGTATTGTGTGATAAGGCAGAATACAGAGAGGATTCAGTTTCGGTTATAAAACTTTAGCTCGATAAAATGTCCAAAACCCGAAACCGGCACATCTCTAAAGACTCACGTCTGAGCGCATGGGGCAGTTCGAACTAAGTTCTCCGGTGAATGATGCCTGTGTCGAACAGACAATGTTATAGGCTTCCAATATTTAGGTTCTTTGTCTGCATAGTCTCGTTGCCATTCGTAGAGTAGTTGCGCACACTTTTGCTTCACTGCCGGAGTGCACTGATCCGCCAAGTACTGAATGATACAATTGAACAGCGACAAATGCAACAGAAAGATGTTAATTTAAATTTACCGCTTCTGCACAATAATGCGTTTGTCGCCATACAACATAATCAAGAAAGGACTCATATGTGAGTTAGACATTGCAAGATTGCTCAAAACAATGAGATCAATTACAAGACGTGTTGAAAAGAATTTTTAAAATGTATTGTGATATTTTTTTAAATGTTCTTTATCAGCCACAGTTTGTCTGTCAGAATCAATGTCAAACTACGTCATACTACCTAATGATACAGTTCAAAGCAGTTGAATGCGTTGAATGCATATCCGAGCTGATTTGGATGATTACTGTCACGTGGCAAACATGACAAGTCCTACCAATTAAGACACAGCTTGTTGCTAAGATTAAAGCCATTTTAATACTCCTTGCATGGCATCTTCTTCAAAACGTTGTTTTTAGTTCGTTTACTGTTGATTCCATGAACAACTGTTAATGTAAGTTGACGTATCCTATGGTGAGGCGAAGAGAGGCGCAGTTATGTACAACTTATTGAGTTCTCTGTTCAATTATTCATTCACTTAGATAATCATAGAAATGTGTTAGTTCAACTGGCGAACATTCAGTCTCACAGTCGTCAACACTATGCTGGCGTTTTAATTGGCGAAGAAGCATCTGCAACACTGGTGATCCACACCAAAAATAGTGATGAAAATCGATGATTCTTGAATGGAACAAGTTGAGGACCAATTACACTTGGTTGCGGTGCGATGAACCTTCATTGAACAAGTTTCTCAAAAACGGCAACGAATTCGAGATTAGGGAACGAGTACGAACTATGGATGTCCTTCTACAGGAATGTGGTACTACTGTCCACTCAGCTGTCAAAAGCTGGGTTTCTATGCGATGACTAAAACTTTTGGACGATCGCTGGGATATTCTATCCAGCAGTATAATCCACCATGCAAAGGGTACTCGTTTAGATCTGAGAAGGCAACTACGACAGGATCGCGAGGTCTGGTAGACACAACGCCCTACCGGGAACCCTCGAAAGCTTTGTCATTCCTCCCGAGAAACGAATAGTAGGAGACCAATTGTGTGCGAGGCAATCTGCGAAATCAACGGTGAGACAATTCGTAGTCTGCAACGATGTTTAGAACGCTCGACCGTGTATATCTAACAGCAGTCCAACTGGCCACCACGCAGTTGACTATGCTGAGCAGCCTCTGTACTTATTAATCTATGGGACGTTTCTCCGCACTCGGAAATAGAAGTCTCGTCCGAAGCACCACAAGGCACTCGGCCCAGACGAACTCTCTCCTGCCCTTTTTGTGGATGAGGTACACACAGATAGCCAAAGAAGTTAAGCAGCTTCTTCGAGAACTCTGAGTCGGTGAATCGTTTTACACAGCTGGGGTTTGAATAATATCATCCCTATTTCCAAAGAGGTCTCACGTAATTGGTTTGCAACCTACCCAGGAATTAGCTTGATTGATATTGCGTCGAAGCTGCGTGCAGTCACTGTACTTCACAGGTCCGGCGCAACGCGCAGACAACACATTCGTGAGGAACAAGCTGCGTTGCCTTCTGACCTTGGCTGCATTGACGATATCTTCACACATCGTCAGATGCTTGAAATTCACTATTCACACAGACGGCTAATGACTGTTATCTTTTCAGACCACAAGGTTCTACTATACCCGTCTCTACGGACTACCAAAAGTCCACAAACCTGGTGTACCGGTTCGTCCAATACTTGATATGATGAATTCGCCTTACCACTCAACTGCGAAGTGGCTAGTGAAACTGCTTGAACCCGTCCGAAAAGCGATTGCCCCGCTCAGTTTACGTGATACGTTAGAATTTGTCGACTGCATACAGAATGTTAACATGAATTCACAGAAATCATGTTCATTAGACGTAGTGTCGTTATTCACGAACGTACCGCTGCTAGAAACCGTCAATTTTATTTGTGATTACGTGTCTGAGACCGGGATCGATATTGGTTTACCACCACTGAAATTGAAAATCCGCTTGTAATGTGGGATGAGATATCAACGAGGATAGCAAAGGCACGAGTTGCCTTTGCCAACCTGCGTCATCTGTGGCGTCGGAAAGACGTTCGATTGTCGCTGAAAGGAAGAGTATATAATGCTTGTGTGCGTTCTGTTTTGCTCTATGGTTCGGAGACGTGGCCTGTTCGCAAGGAAGATATCAACAAGCTTGCTGTATTTGACCATCGTTGTCTCCGCCAAATAGCCCACATTAAGTGGACTGATCGCGTGAGCAATACGGCAGTTCGCCGGCGCGTATTCCGGAACGCTCGGGATGCGCGATCGATCGGTCAACTACTCACGTTGCACAGCCTGCGATGGTTAGGTCACGTACTCCGCATGCCAGCTGAGCGTTTACCGTACCGGGCATTATATACTGAGACCACCAACAGTTGGGTGAAACCACGTGGTGGTCAAGCGACAACGTGGTCACGAAATATGAAAACCCTGACTGCTCCACTGAGTAAAGTGGGTAGGTGTCGCCTGCCTGGATGGGGTCCTCGTGATCACTCAAACCGCTGGTTGGAGACGCTATCCGAGATGGCGGTGTCGCAGTCAATGGCGTACCTGCATCCATACCATTTCTAGTTCTTTCGCTTAGACTTCTATTAATTTTCAACCTTCTTAGTAACGTTTTCTTCTAGGATATTCCACGTCACTGTTGAGGTGAGCGGCAGCCCGAGCCACAGTACCTTTGGTCAGGCTCATGGCTGATATGATGATGATGACTGAAATTGAAAGAGCTCCTGCTCCGCTGCACATTCGATGTACAACTGCTGTTCAACGGTGTGCTGTATCGACAGACAGATGGTGTAGCAATGGGCTCCCCGCTTGGACCTCTCCTGGCCGATATATTCATGGGAAAGCTTGAACGCACCGCGCTTCAATCCACCATCAGCCAGTTCAGTCAATACCACCGATACGTAGACGATATATTTATCGTAGCCAGTTCGGATACCAATATGCACACAGTACTCGACACATTCAATCGCGCCCACCAGTCAGTTAAGTTTACACTTGAGGAGGAGATCGGAAACGAGATATCTTTCCTAGATGTTCGTTTACATCGACGAATAGACGGAACTATTCAACGCAGAATTCATCGCAAGAATACATGGACAGGTCAGTACACAAACTTTCAGTTTTGTACCCCTGAAACAGAAGAGAAATCTAGTGCGCTGCCTGACTGATAGAGCATACAAAATTTGTTCAGCGGATACGTTAGAAAGTGAACTCGAATTCATAAAGAACGTACTTCATGATAACGGCTACCCGGAACGATTTATCACCAGAAATATGATCAGAATATCACCTAAACCTGAAGTGCATGACGTAAGAAAGAAGCCTGTGTTTATTCGCGTGCCGTTCAAAGGTGACAATGCCGCAGAATGGCTGACAAATAGGCTCAACCAGACAATTAGCAGGACCTACGCTACAGCTGAACTCCGTATTCAATTCTCCACATACCCAATTCTCAGATTTTATAACAAAGATAGACTGACAGTTCAGACCTCATCTATGTGTATCTACTCATTCACTTGCTCCTGTGGAGCAGGTTATATTGGTCGAACGTCAAGACAACTTTCGAAACGAATCCGAGAACACCATCCACGGTGGCTGGGGCACGGGGAATCACGATCGGTCAACAGTGCTATCCTCGCTCATCTGGTCGAAAGCGGGCACCAGGTGAAAACTGATCAAGCCTTCAAGGTAGTATATCGCGTACCAGGCAACCCATCAAAAGCGGTCCGAATTAGAACACTGTACTGCCGAGGCTATTGGAATCAGGCTGCTTGACCCGATATTATGTCACCAAAAACGGTTTGTTCAGGCGCTCCACCTACCATGGCCACAAATCCATCGGATCGATGGTCAACCTGCGCGGTCAAACCAATGGACAAGCGTGACGTAACCGACCAATCAAGCCATCGCCAATTGACTGACCAGTGACCTAGTTTCTCTGTAATAAGTCTGATCGATATCTCGATCTAACTCTATTAACTCCTTATATAATTGTACCGGCCTGAAGATGAATTATCGAAAACATATGTTCGTCTATTAGACATAAGAGACGTCTTTGATTCGGTTGACAGAACTGTATGGTGGGATTATAAATTAAGGTTGTGCTAGAGAAGTAGGTGAACATCTTGAAGGCAATTTACTATCAAACCTCCAGCTGAGTTATGGCGAAAGGCGGCGCGTCACCGACTGGCGGAAGCTCAAGTGGCGTGCGGCAGGTTATCCGGCCTTCTCTTTCCTATTTAAATTTGTAGTAGACGATAACCTAGAGCGCACTATGACAGATTACGAACGTGATGGTGTGGAACTTCTTTCAGACAAAGTATGCAAACGACATTGCTTTAATCTGTGACAGTTCATTGGGAACCCGGAACATTTAAAACAGACTAGATGCTTCGGTTCACCATTTCAGTATGGCCTTTGCATCTTCGAGGTGTTGTTGCAAAGTTGACAGGATTCTGGGCCTGCTCTCACTGTTGATGGTGAGCCGTTGGAAGTAGACCAGAAGCCCACGTACATTGAGAGCTGTATCAGTGCTGGCGGAAAATCCGATGAGGTCACAAATCGTATGGATAAGGCTCGGATGGCGTTTGCCGATTCGTGCTATTTGTGGTGCCGGCATAAACGCAGTTTCTGTTTGAAAAGTCGAGTGTACCATGCCACTGTAACAGCGATCTTACTGTACGACTACGAAGCCTCCAACCTTCCGCACGGAAGGTGTTCACGCTGTATGTTTTCGATTACCGGTGTCTCTGAAGTAGTAGCGGCGTGTGATGGGAACACAAGAATTCCGAAGTTTGCTGAGAAAAGGCAGATATTTTCAAAAATTCGCTTTATTCGTCAAGAAAAATTGGGTTTTTATTTTTGGCAATTTGAATGCCTGTCATTTTGTACGATTTTGAATTCTGGCTCTTGCGCCAAATTGGTCCGTTAGGTGACTTACCTCCCAAATCACTGAAAATCTATAAATATAGGGCTGTACACCAGTGTTTGGCTTTCTGGCCGAACAGTAAGTAAAACTCGTTTGAGGACCGTTTTTTCCAATTTGTCAGGAGGTTCTAAGTTGCGAGAGTTGTGTTCCGCTACTAGTGGTCTTCATTTTGCGGCTTATTCTAATATCCTGCGATTCTTCCGTGATCGTGATACTACGCGTGGTCCTGTGTTCATTCTTGCCTCTTTCTCTCAGGGATCGTAACAAAGCTTGTCAGTGTGTCGTTGGAAAGGACAGACACTGTCGATCCCGGGGCATACTTATCTCGTCGCACAGTCTTCAATGACTTAGACAATCTGAAAGTACAAACTCGCAGCTGGCCACGCCGTACCTTGTTTGCAAGCGGTGGGTTAGGATGAAAACGGCAGATTGATGGCCAGCGTGTAACTTGGGTTTATTAGGGTGTCTCCGGCTTCCTCAATGGGATCCCAAAACCTTTGGTTGGGGACACTGTCTGATACGCCGACGACTAGAGGTTAATGGCGTTTGTGCTGTGATATATATATATATATATCAATTTCTTGTCAAAAAAAATACACCAATGATGGTGACCCGCGGAACTCGTTTGATGACTGTGGTACTAAAGTCGATGAAATTATTAATGTAAGTGCTGAAACGTTTATGAACTAAAATATTCGGTAGACAACAGCTACACGTAAAACATACCTTCGGAGAAAGCACCTTGATAATTTCATTCAGGAACTTGAACTTCCCCAATTCGGAGAGAAACAATGGATTGCACTGCTTGATCAGGGAATTCAATAACTGAACCAAACAAGTCGAGGTTAACCAAAAGGTGGTAAACTCACGTTCAAAGCAGTTAGTGCTTCACGATCCTGTGGAGATTGAATTTTGTGAGCGATTAAACGCAGAGCAAAAGGAGGTCCGTTGGGTTCCTTGTTAATGAGCTCTGCTATCCGCCTCACAGTATCTGAGTTATAATGTCGATTAGAAGGACTGATGGCTTCGTCTAAAACGGGAGTAAAAATAACGGAAGACAGGCTATGGGTATGGACTGTAAAAATAAACAACAAACGGTCAGGCTAAGCATAGTGCGATGGTATCGTTGTCTGTCAACGGACTAACAGACTTCGATGTTAGCCAGTTCCCTTCAGCGTTCCCATCTATAAGCCTTTCGCTATAGGAGGTTTGTATGACATTTTCACGTGCTTCCAAATCACATTTCCATGTCTATAAGTCGCTTCAGGATGCTTTAAGTGATATCGCTGGTATTGATCTACATTAACAAAGTGGTTCAAAGCAAACAGCGTGTCATATCAATAAAACACCATCTTCATTGCTCTTGCCAACTTGTATGTTCAGGTTAATACATGCGTTATTGATAGACTGTTCTTTATCTTGTTTTGCGTATCATAAATCGTGGGTTGCGCCCGACTGGTTAGGGTTTAGAATATTGGATCGGGATATCCGTTGGGAGCTCGCTGAAACCATGGGCTCATACTGATACAGTGGGAAGTGGGTGAAAATGGAAACATTGCACTAGAGTCCCAATGCCGTAGGAGAACCTACAATGACAGACCTTTAAATATACCGTTGTTGAAAAATGCCTTCGAGTCTGACGTTTCACCTATCACAGAAAACGTTGGGTAACGTCAACCAAAGTTGACACATCTTTCAACAACGCTGGTAGTGATAAGTTGAATAAGTCACATCGTTCTTGATAACCACAAACGACGCTGTACACCATGGTTGTATGATAAATGTCCTGCTTATTATTCGTTTATACAGGAGTCTGGAGATGGGAGGAGTGTAAACTCGTAAAACAAAAACAGCTAAAACAACAAAAATGGATTAAGTAAAACCCGGAAAACGTGAAAAAATACAGGGCGATAACAGAGCAGGAAAAGAATCACTTTTCGTAGATATTGTGCTGCATGCAATGTTGACGTTTTCATTACACAGTCAGTTGAGTCAACAGGATTACAACATCTATTTGTTCACGGCACGTTGGCAATCAAGAGAAACAACATACCACGGAAACAGAATGGGCGATCGGCGTACGATCCCTACTGAAAACACTTCCCATAAGCTGCTTCGTGAGCAAAATGACCGTTTAAAACGTACGGTGTTTAAATATGCTCCTATTGAATATTGATTCAATAAACCGCAGTGCACGTCGACGGCTTTCTTCAGCGGCAACTTTTCTTTGCTCGATTCACTTGGATTATATCACCATTCTCCAAATGAGAAATCCTCAGTCTTACAGCTGTACCGACAGATCAGTCCACCGAGTTTCACTTTCTTTCCTCTCTGCTGCTAATTCCCCCCTTTCAAGCCAAAGGAATCGGTAAGCATTGGCATACAAGTCAGTAGGCTGCTCTGGCGTGCACCTTCTCCAGTCTGAAACTGGATGGACGATGTGTCTGTGAAACACCTTTATTATCCTTAAACTTGCTCCTAAATAGTGCGGTGGGTTACTGGTTCTCTCTCGGGGTTTCTGATGTCGATGAAGCTGAGTCTCGCTGTCTGGCTGGAGTGGAGATTGAACTGAACCCTAAGGCAGTGCAAAACCTGTTCGACCGGATCTCCGTGAATGGTCATCTGTGTGCCGCCAGACTTCAGTCACAGTCGGTCAACACGAACCAGAAACACGCTTATTCGTGACATGTTCCGATAGACACCAGTGTAGTGAGGACGAGCGATCGCACTATACTACTCACACCACTACTATTCAGCAGTGGGGCAAGAGCATGGATTTTGACATTGAAGTAGCCGGGGAAAAATACAAGAAGAAACATCGGAGTGCAGCATGGCATGAAATGGTTCTCGGTACATGCAGGAACCGAGCATTGGCGTCTGTGGCAACCGTGACGTTCTGGGACCAGTACCGTACGCAGATGAGTGTTTTTGTTTGTTGTCATGTTGAAACGCATAACCCATGTGTTGGTTTCCTGAATAAATAACCCTTGCGCCATCCGTGTTCTTGGCTCACAACACATGTCCAGATGCTGTCAAAAATGTTTTCTAAGATGCCCTCTTTGGTTTCCGAAGACAAACTAAACACTCGAACGTGGTTGTCTTTGCTGGTGATGGTAACACACAACTCGGTCGTTTCACTTCGGATAAGAAGCGGCTGGGCGGTATGTTCGGTGTCCGTGTTCGATGCAATAACAGTGACGATCGCTTGTTACAATTATGCATACCTCATGGACTCTATAAATAAAATAGAGAATTTCAGCACAGACGACAGTAATGCATCGTATGGAGACCACCGTGTGCAACTCAACCATGAATGCAAATAGTCAGCTATCGCTGGCAACACTCCCTTAACGATTGTTGTTCAGTTTGGAGTAACCATCTTGACTCAGTTCATGCCGTTGTTCGTCCCCCACTTTGCTTTATCGCCCAATTAACGATCATCCGTCACGAACATAAAACACTCAGTTGGAAATTGAGCGATCAGGGCACACGAAACGCCTTTTAAACATTACTAACTCAAACTGCCAGAGCCACAACAGTGGAGTGACCCAATCAAGCACTAGGCATCAATCTCAACGTCTGTGTGAACCTCTTGTGAAGAGGTCTGTTTCAAAGGAGAATCGAAGATACGACAGGAGTGGATTTTCGATGACTCAGCAGGAGTAGATAAAATCTAACCTGAAATCGGATTTTATGTATTCTATGCGATTCGTGAGATGCGGACTTCATGTTCATTTGAACGGATGTGCCCGTCTTCAAGGGGCACTGGAGATCAGAGTTTAATATAAATATAACCGTATTTTCACTGGTCTTGACAAGTTGAAGGTTTAGGCGAATACAAGCGCTATTAGTAACTGTTATATTGTCTTGCTGAATCGTAATTCGTAGATAGTGGACAATCGGTTGAAGTTTATAATATTCGGCCAGGAAGTTCGTTTGAAGTGTAGGCACTCTAAGACAACAATCTTCTGATTGAAATTTAATTAGCAACCGTCCCTAAAGGCCGAAAAATACTAATGAGATTATTAAGTGACTTTGTTGTCGGTCATTTTAAACTTCTTGAGCACTCATGGTGAAATGTCCGAACTTAGGAGCACGTTCGAAGACGGTCCAAATGAGGTACTATATCATACAATGAGTCACCTGTGACGCGTGGCTCTATGCCTCGTACAACCCATAGATATAAATTGAGCTGGACAGTATTCCATTAGCTAGTGGGCGTTGGCGGTCTGTATATGCGATTGGAAGTACTGTAAATAGCACGCTTTTTATTGAAGTGACAACAGAATCCATCGACTAGCCTCCTGTGCATGCAGGGATCGATGATGATGCTAACTTGGAAAAACTTGTGGCCAGCAGGAGATTGGCGACGCATGAGTATCCCCTTTGAAAGCCACGAAGCGCCCCACAGAAGTTGCGAGAAGATAGTAGTGGGAGTTCGCTGCATATCGACAATCGTTTTACGAAATTTCCTAAGGTTTCCGCCAGTTGCGATAATAACTTTGGTGCTACAGACGAAACCGAACAAAACGATCTTATGATCATTTAGGCTCTGTGGAACGGTTACTTCGAGACTCTCGACCGTTGAGTCCATAGTGGCAAGAATATAGTCCAAATGCGATAACTTGATTATCCAACCAGCGCTTTTAAGCCAAGTTCAGGTGGAACTGGGAGGCTAGGCATAGTTTCCGTGGTTGTTTTCGAGAACACACGTCAGTGGAAGCGAAGCAAGAGATGGGTACAGCCTAGTAAACTTAAATCAGCCAGGCATGTGTTTATGAATGGGACGGAAGATTAGCCAAGTAATGCCCATATGACCAACACACGTCTCTGCAGCGGCAGTCAAGTGATCAATAAAACTGATACGAAGGGGACAGTGGGTGAGACTGGATGATGTAGAGCTCAATAGGCAACGGGCCGCAATGAAAGTGAGCAAACGGACAGAAGTTGAGTAATATGTATATAGCAAGTCAACCGATAGGGGATACTAGTATGGGAGAAGTGCAAACTGTAATCCAACAGCATCAAGCTTACGTTCGAAACCATCAACTACAGTACAAGCGCTAAATCCTTGAGGGAGACATTCCAGTTATCTATGGCGTGCCGGGACAGACGGAATTCAACTCTCATGTGGTCGGATGGGGAAATGTTCACCTTCAGAAGGTGTTCGGAGAGAGCCTGTAGCTTTACCCACATAAATGGATAGAAATTAGAGCCAACACAACGTGAAGCTTGGGGTGCTTGGTAAAGCCCAAAAGTTCCACAGCATTGAAAAACCACGATAGCATGGTGTCTTTAAGGCTCATGTACGATGAGGCTGCGTTATTTACTCTCAAACGATTGAAGTCATTCATCAGAACGATATGAGAGAAGCCCAGGGATGTCAAAACTTCCACACCATTAAGAAGGAATCTCTAGGTTGGCTCGAAGATGGGGAACAGTAAACAAGTCACAACGAGACAGAACCTTGACGTGGTGTGAGGGCTTGCGCATCTCGATGA